>JARKHS020033428.1:0-11376 GCA_030143305.2 Amblyomma americanum
GCAAAAAGGCACGCTTTTTGCTCTCTGCAAAAAGGCACGCTTTTTGCTCTCTCGATTATCGGCGAGCCGCGCAGTCACATGCATAGACCGTTTTGCTCTAGGTTCAAGGTAAAATTTCTCTCAATTCGCTGATCTGAATATTTGAAGATAGTCTGTTTTTTATTTATCTCAAAATATGCATCCAATTATATCCTAAAGTGCAGATGCATTCTTATTGATCAAAGTTGCTTTTAGTGCGGTGTTTCTGCTGCGTCGCCCAGTCTCTGAAGGAGCTGAAATTATGCAATATTGATAATCAGGAAAATAACACTAGTCAACTTGACCTTAGATCCTAGAAGCGTTTAATCGTTTTATAGGACCGAGGTTGGAAGGAGGCACTTGTTAGCTCGCGAAAGTGAAAAGAGATGGAAACTACGTGGCGTACTAGTTTTGACCTACTTAGGCAACGTCTCGACTGGCCGCTACACCGCTGTGATCGCTGAAGGTGACTCGCAGCAGTTCTTTTGTATTTCTTTTTCTTGAACGAAGAGGAGTTCGGCACGTAGTGTGAGTAACTGGGACCCAACAAAGGACACCCAAAGCCGTGTTTAAACTTCTCACGCTGACAGCATAAAAGAAGGCGAACGAGGTGTAGGCATTCATTCTTGAATCGTTCTTCGCGCTACTGAGGAGCAAGCAAGCGGATCAAAATTGCAAGGGGACACTTCATTTCCGGCTTAAGGGTATGACGCGATAACTTTATTGGGACAGCACTCATGTGTGCAGAACTGGCCATTCTCGACTTAATAACTTACTGGGAGTCTTCGTACCACAGCGGTCAAGCGATGGCTCTGCCATGGCAGGTGCTGCCATCATAGGGCTTCGGTGACCCAGGTTGCTCCTCTTGGGCCACTTACTCTGACCAATCATTAACTTAACTGCCACCTGCCACGGTTGTGCCGCAAACGAGCTGATTATATTTCAATTCAGAAATGCAGTGCCAGAGACGAAGCCAATCCGTTAAGGAAGGGGCCCACTGGTCCCCTCCACGGACCCTTCCCATCGCTTTCGCTCCTCTCTGTCTGCAACAAAGATGCGAAATCTTATGTCGCTTCCTTTCTTGCGGCGCAACTCACCGGTACCACATCTTGCCAGCATGTCACGAATTATGCTCAAAAGCATGCACCCAAGGCGGACGGTGCCGCCTTTTATTTACAGTACGAAAGTCACTTCTGACGCCAGCGCCGCTACATCTCCGTGACGTCATGTCCTGGCGGGATGGTGGCGGCCTGTGGAAGTCCGCGCTACAGTGTCGGTTGCAGATAGCGCGAACGCTTGAGCACGTGGCTCAAGTTTGCGGGGGGAAGAGGACCTGGACCGTAAGATGAGACGGGCTGGCAGCCACTTTCGTGTCCGTTCGAGAAATTTCTCTTTCTCCAGCGGGCACACCGAAAACGTCCGGCGTTATCTATAAGGGACTTAGTGCCACTTGGCACCAGCTGGGAACCTAAGCCAGGAAAAGCAGATAACCTCGCAATGACCTGGCTATTGAAAGATGTAACAAAACTCAGCCGAGTTGTTCTCGCGTGTAAACGGTATCATAACTTCTTAGGTATTCAATTTGATTCAAATGGGGTATCGTTAGCGCAGCCCTTTTTACTCGGAGTAAGGCTAAAGCCTCACAACGTTAACTCGTTAGGAACAGACACCACCAGTCGCCACCGCGGCTTATAATGGGGACGCATTACAAAGTGAATAGGAAAAAAAATCTGTTGGCGCCTGCCATCGCCTCTCTTTAGAGGAAACGCTCTTGTGATCTATCCATATATGCATGACGCAGGTACCTGTACTCTCACTGTGCTCGCATGAACAGTGGCCTGGATGCACTACACACATGAGCGGCGGCCAGAAAGTACCTCGTAACGTCAATGGTGGAAGGATGCACAGACTACATTAAAGAACGCCTGAGTGCCGCAAATTTCTCCTCGTACCTGGACTACTACGCGTTGACCGGCGAGGTAAACATAGATAACATTCTTCCGTAAATAATGCGATCCTGGCCGCTGTTGACACCAATACCAGTGCTGTCGTTGAAGGACCTGGAGAAAACACAGCCGTACGCCATCCACTAAATATTGGAGAACGTCAGGTATGTCTTGTGCCGGTTTTTCTAGCCTGCAAGAACTTTTAGTTGCCCCTTGGAGTGTAATAAGCGTGATATGCTCACTGACTTAATCACATTGCTTAGAGAAGAGTGTCTAGGGAACTGGTGAGAAATTCTTAATGCATTTAGGGCTCATTATTTTGCCCATACACCGTTTCGTGGGCAGTGTCTCTCTGGACCAATGCTTTGAAGTTGCGTTTTCTGTAGACTTATAAATTTTATAAAGGCCAAAATCATAATCATGGCAGTAACCATCAGTAACGGCAATATTCAAAGTTGTATTTAAGAATCTCAAAGATAACTAGATTCACTATACCATGCTTAGAGTTCTACTGACATTCAAAAGTGATCCGTGGCGTATATTAAATACAGAACAGACGTGGTTGCAAATTCCGGTTCATGTCTTCCAATAACCAACTTCAAAGGTAACAACAGATAGACGCTTGGTTTTCGGGCATCAGACATGAAAGGTAGATAGCGACTGTTCTTAGCAATCTCAAACGTCGGCCTGAGCTCGTGGTGACGTTCATTCCAAAACCAAAGGCCATGCCAACCTAAAATTTAAATGCATTCCCTCCTCAAATTTAGCTCCGCGCAGTCCAATTGAATATTCTGGCGCCCTCTCTTGTCGTCTCACTGTTAGCGTATATTTTCTTTCACGCGTTTTCAATACAGGGCCTCTAATTCTGCTTAATTGCTCGCCTCGTTTTTGGCTTCAATTTTCCCGCTGCGCATTTCACAGGCTCGTCTCGTCTGCTTTGTAGTGTTTTCGATAATGTTGAATTTTGCCAAGGCGGGCTGTGTCCCACTGTTCCTGTCCACTTTTCAAACACGGCCGTAGCCAAAACAAAGATTGCGGAAGTTTAGTTAATTGTGCAAGTAACTGTCTTCAGGCATTTAAGTAATGCGGTCAGTCTGGCCGCTGAGAGTCGGCATAAAATGGGCCGGCATAAATTGATTTACAGGACCACAGTGTGACACAAGCCTGTACAAGCTGTAGAGAATGCTAGCAGCTGCCCTATTTAACGCAGTTTCGGCGAGACCGTATATAGTATATAGAGCGGTTTTATAGCTTTTCCTTTACAGCTAAGGGTTGGCTACTTTAGCTGCCTTCTCATAATTGCGTGCAGTAAGTTAAAACTGATGCTATTGAAAGAGTACGGTGTTAATCTGTTTCGCCTTAAAACTTGCGTTTCGCTTCATACAGGTCTTGCAGAGGCTGCTTGGCTCTCAAATCTTACGGCTATACTATGCGAAAGCACAACAGTCGCTGAGAGTTCTGGCGTCGTTCTGGGCACTGCTTTTAGATTGGGGTGATGTTCTTATGACGTTGAATGAGAATGACAGCTAAAAGCATTTCAGGCTCAAAAAAAAAGATGGCTTCGGCCGAGTGTTTTAACATATCAGGAGGTGCTCTGTCCGTAACGACGTTTGTGCGAACCCAGCTCTGTGAGGAGTTTTTCTCGGGAGTCGATACATTTTAATGCGACAGTACTGTTACTGTACCTTCCCCTCCTTACGGTATCTGTCGTCCGGGTCAAGCGAATCTCTTGCACCTCAATAGCTAACGAGCGCAATAAACCTCTTATGCCACTTGATCATCTAGTGGTGGTCTGCGATTATATCACTTGGGTGCCTCAAGCGACACTGGTGACACTGGTGAACAGAGGTAAGGGCGATAAGGGGAACAACAGCTACGCCTGTCAGCATTTCACGTCTGATAGAGCTGGTGCCATCGATAACGTCATTCAAGAGGCGCGGCCGCGCCGAAGTTCCTTTCCATTCGTGCTATAAGAACGTTGCTTGTCTGCGGAAGTGTTTCTTCTCTCCCACGAACTGCGTGACCGCGCACTTTGCGAGGCCCTATTAAGCGCTCTCGGCTCTTAGCTCCGGCGCCCCGGGCCGAGCCCCAGCACTCCAGCGAGGAACGATGTCAGACGCCACCAAGGATCCAGAGGCGGTTCGGCGTGCTCGCCCCGCCGAGCAGCAAAACAGCGGTAGGCATTACAGTTCGTCTTTCAACGCAAACAACATTGCGGCAAGAACAGATGAGCCTGTCAATCTAAGGCGAACGAATTACTGCGGCAAGTTCAGGTTAACCAACAAACGCAAATAAGGAATGATTTGACGCAATTACAGGCATTTCGGTGTGGCAAGATTTCAAAACCACCAGAAGGAAAAGCATATTTTGGAAGAGCTGTCATCAAAAGCATAAAGACAAAATCACCACTTCTTACGCACGTTTCTCGCATCTATAGTGTGACTGTCGGTCCAATTTTTTTGCAAAAAATTCAGTGCAAGTATCGGCGTAATTTCTCTCGTGATGATGTTGGAGGGATTTTTCAGGAGCGAAAAGATTCTAATTTTTTAAAGTAAATATCATTGCACAGATGGAGTGAAAAATGAAATTCTGTTTTGAGGAAAGGAAATTACGCAGTAACTGTCTCCTATATCTTGGTGGACACCCGAACTGCGCCGTAAGGAAGGGATAACGGACGGAAAGGAAGAAGGAAGAATAGTCTCCGGTATAATTTCGACCACCTGGGTATCTTCAAAGTGAGCTGATATTCGACGTTCTGGGATCTAAAAAGTGCCCTGACATCGCACAGCGGCGCCTTTTGGGTTCCGCCTACATCGAAACGAGGCCACCGCGGTCGGCTTCTAAGCCCAGGAAATCCGGATGAGTAGTCGGGCGACCTATCCACTGAACCACCGCGGCGAATACGAATGGGTGGGGGTGGCTCTTGTACGCTTTTGTATGCTTGCCGTCGAACGTTGAAAGGACTCTAAATCCTTCAACTTCGAAACTGGCAACACTTTTATACCGCAGTCTCCTTGTCGGCGCCTTGCATTTTGCGAACTTTAGTGTTTTCCCGGCCACTTTTGGAAAAAAAGTAAAAAACTCTTTCTTTCTGTGATGTAACCTGTCGGAAAATTAGGTACGTCCCGGAGATAGTGGTGGTTGAAATCGCCATGCACTGGGCCCAGGAGCAGTGCGTCAGGAGCCGCGGCACGGACTCCCCGCTGCAGCTGAAGGTGGTGATGCGTCCTTTCCCAAGCTGCGCTTCCTGACCATGAACGCCGAGGACTTCATCACAGGGCCGGTCACGTGGGGCATCAGGGACAAGGACGAGGCCCTGTGCGTGCTGCGGAACATCGTGTACAAGGGGCGCTGCCGCTGCCGCTGGGATTCTGCGAGTTGACGCAGCCCCGTTACTAACTGTGCTTAAGTGCACTGTAAAGCCCACGCTAAACGGACAAGGTTGTCCAATGACTATCCGGAATAAAATATTGGAAATAATTTGAGAACCACTGCAAAGAGCAAAATTGTAAGCTTACTTTAGAGCGAAATGGCAGTCGAACGTGTTTCAAAACTGCTGACATTTTGGATGGTTTGCCCCTGGAACTAGTGAAAACTTATTTTGTACAAAAAATTGTAAGCTTACTTTAGAGCGAAATGGCAGTCGAACGTGTTTCAAAACTGCTGACATTTCCGATTGTCTGCCCCTGAAACTAGTGCAAACTTATTTTGTACAAACTTCTACAACCATTTAAACGCATTGGTTACGTGCATCTTCGCTTTCAGAAGTGATGTTGATATAGAGCTATATTTTATGTTTCCGAGACAACAGACCTGAAGTGAGGCTTACTAGGCATGTGAAGAAACCACCCTTTGCTTTGTTAGCGGTAACGTAAGCAATAATTATCAATACATCGGGCACACAAACTGTGTGTCCTCATGGATGACCTGTGAACGCCATTTTCACTCATTTTCATTTCGTTGTATTAACAGCTGTTATATCTCGTTGATCGCATCTATAGTTCTCTTTAGCATTCTGTCCGGCCTCTCTTCGCAGTGCGAGCTGGTCACATCGCCGCGGTCACTCGCTGTTGTCAGCGGCTACTTCTCCCGGAGGCTGGGAACCTTTACCGTAAGTTTAAGTGGAACTTTTATTTCATTTTAGTAATCACATTATCCTCAGCGCCTGTTGGGCATTGCAGTGGTGTGGAGCGCGTTACAACATAATCATTACACACACTTGCAGCAAGAGAACGAAAAATATTCACATCAGATACAATGCTGAATACCTTTGTACATACCCTTATGAAAATTGTCTATAGACTGTCTATAGACATTTTAGAGACTCTATAGACGCCCTTTAGACTGATTTTTTTCTATAGACAGTCTATAGAGAATCTGTAGACTAAAGTCTATAACCGCCCTAATTTTCTTTTGTCTATAGATGGTCCATGACAATCTATAGACTAAAGTCTATAACAGACAATTTTTTGTCTACAGATCGTCAATAGATTATCTATAGACTAAAGTCTATAACCGCCTTATTTTCTTTTGTCTCTAGACTGTCTATAGGTCATCTGTAGACTAAAGTCCATAACAGAAAATTTTTCTTTCTCTATTTTCAGTCAATAAATTATCTATAGACTAAAGTCTATAACAGCCTTAATTTCCTTCCGTCTATAGGTGGTCCATAGACTATCTATGGACTAAAGTCTATAACCGCCTTAATTTTCTTCTGTCTATAGATGGTCCATAGAATATCTGTAGACTAGTCTGTAACAGACAAGTTTTTGTCTATAGACGGTGAATAGATTATCTATAGACTGAAGTCTATAACCGCCTCATTTCCTTTTGTACATAGACAATCAATAGACCATCTATAGACTAAAGCCTATAACCGCCATAAATTCCTTTTGTCTATAGACAATCTATAAACCATCTATAGACTAGTCTATAACCGGCTTAGCAGCCATTTGTCTATAGACGACCTATAGACAATTTATAGACCAACATCTCTAACCGCCTTAATTTCCGATCGTCTATACACAATCTTTAGACTGCACATAGACTGTCTATAGACCTATTGTATATTCTTTATAACAATCCTAATTTTATCTAACCATGTATAGACCGCCTTTCGACTAAGTCCATAAAATATCCATTTCTTTTCGCACTGCATGCTGACTAGAACTGCATCGGGCCGCCGCGGTGGTTAAGTGGTTATGGCGCTCGGCTGCTGATCCGAAAGACGGGGGTTCGTTGCCAGCCGCGGCGGTCGAATTTCGGTGGAGGCGAAATTCTTGAGGCCCGTGTAGTGTGCGATGTCAGTGCACGTTAAAGAAACCCAGGCGGTCGAAATTTCCGGAGCCCTTCACTACGGCGCCCCTCATTCCCTGAGTTGGCTTGGGACGTTAAACCCCCACGAACCAAAGAATCGGGGGGCCGCAACTATTGTCAGAGTCCTCCGCTTCCTTTGCTATTTCAGCAATAAAAAAATATTGTCCAACGGCAATGCAATACCTTCCTGTATATTGTTTTTAGAAGCTTTGAAGAGCTAATTTTCCTTAAACCGCGACGCATATTGAGAATATAATTCAATAATTTTTTATGCTTACAGGAAGAGCGAGGAAAGGCACCCATTTCTGTATTAAGGGTGCTGCAAACTGTACTACATCAAACGAACACGCTCTCCATTAAAGGAATCGCTCGACAATATATTATTACATCGTTCTATCGTTACTGTCCAACGCGCTTAATTAAGAAGCATTTCATCAGTGACTGTACATTTATTTCTCCTTAAAACCTCATGTACAATAAGGGGGAATAACGGGGGTGAGAATTCAAGGATGTGCCCATCTCTCAGAAACATGATTAGAAAAGTCTCAAAGATCATGGTTCTCTGCGGAATTAAGATATGCCATTTATACATTTGCAGTTTACATTCACATGGAAAAGTGCTGCGACTCAACAATCAGAAACCCAGTATATTTTCGTTCTTCGCCGTACACCTGCTGCATCGGAGGCGATAACACGCTATTGTCCATACCGGTTTATCAAACACGAGCACACGCCAAAAAGACGTTATGCTATGCAGCACTATAATTATTTGAAAAGGGCGCCACATACTATTCGATGGGAGATGCGGCGCGCATGGACAAATTAGTAAGGTTTCGGTTTTGGTTTTCGCGAAAGTAATAAGGTTTTTAAAGCGCGAGTGGAGAATTTACGCTTTAAACCGATTACCCTTTGTGTTTTTGGATGCTAGAGCAAGCTACACTTGGCAAGAGTGTAACCAATATAGACATGACCGTGAAATTGGTTTGTTTCACTTTTTACCCATTTTGCCCAGAGGCGGCGGAAAATCATCCGGGAGGCAAACAACTGTGTGCGCCGGTGTGTCGGCGTCGGCGGCGTATTCTCTCGTTGATTATGTTTTGATTGAAATTCAACCTAATCGTCCACTTACGGTAAGTCTACACGATTATTTTTATTCATTTGGTCTGCTTAGCCACTCTAAGCAGTGCTGTGTGTGCAGAGCAGATTATGTGCGCAGCGACAAACTTCCTATCCACGTTTGTAAGCACGTTTGTGTGAGCAGCGGCAGCCGCCATGTTCTCGAATAATGCGCTTATGTCTGTGCCGCGATTTCTTTCCTAACGCGCGGAAAGGCACTCGGTGCGAAACCCGGGACGGTAAGCCCTCCTCGCGAGCTCTTTACTGGCTTTTCCGTGTTGAAAGGTAGGTGCACAGCCAGAAATATCGCTTAGCCCGTGAGTGAAGGCGGAAATGAAACTATGCGTTAGAGCCGTGTGAGCACGATTTACTTGGCATCCGCGGAAACGCACAATCAAGTTCTGAGGTGGATTACATTTATTTTTTATTCTTTGTGTTATCGCTTGTCGAGACCATGGAGTGCTGTTCATTCAGAGGTGTGCAGTAATTGCTTGTTTGTTGTAGCCGCTCACTCGGTGCGCGTCGTGGACAGCGACGTTTCAGCAAATATGTTTTGTAACGCTATTGACTAGAGCTCGAGGCGTTTGTCAAAGTTGTAGTGAAGCTGCGGTGAAGGAATGCTAATAGAGTGATTGTTGAAGAAAAAGTGGTTGCCGGCGCAAATGGCGAGAGTGTACAAACACCGCGAAGAACCTATATACGAGCTGCATCACGTCTCCCCTTTCGTTGCACACGTATGGATTCGTCCATCACTGTTATCCGAGCCGTTGGCCGCCGCCGCTTGCCTGCGAGCAATTCATTTCGAAAGCTGAGTAAAGGTCGCCTCCACAAGAGATGGCTTACATTTCGTTCCGAGAGGCTCGTTCATGAACCCCGCTTACGCGTGCACAAATTTCTCCAGTACCAATTGTTCGAGAGGCTGAGTATGCGTTTCTGATCTCAGACTGCTACATTACAAAAACGCCAATGTAACTTGGCACTTATTTGCGCCACGAATGCAATTCTGCTCGCGATGTTTTATTATGGCTGTGCCTTTTGATGAACACGTTAATTGTTTAAATGAAATAATTCTTACTTTGAGCGTGTTCGTTGCTTTCGCTGATTTTTCTATCAGCGTTAGGTTAGGGTACCTGCATGCGTCTCCTTTTTACTGCTCTGTCCGGGCTGCGCTTGAAGTAAAACCTTAACTGAATTTGAGATGGTGTTTCATTCTTACAATAATGAGCTTGTTGTCTGAAGCTCACGTATGGTTCTGAAATGGCGCTGCTGCAGCCGCTGTTTGCTATTGGAGTTTTTCTGGATAATGAGCACGGCATGGAAGCGCTGTAACCCGCTTGTTCCAAATAGTGCACACTGGTGTATGAGTATGCTGTTTCGTCTTAGTGTTTCAAGTTGTGGGCGGAAAACCGTGGTGAACAGGTTCGCAGTCTACCCGGTAGGTTTTGCATGACTTGTGCCCGTTTGAGTATCAGCGTATGTACCAGGCTTCATGTGGGTATTTTGAAGCGCTTGTTCAGTAGCGGGTATAAGAATAAATGCTTGAATATTCTCCAGTTGGAATCCTTTTGCAAGGAGCAATGAATGTACGTTTTATGGGGCAGCATTCTCAACAGCTCGTAGCGAGTCAATGATGATTAGTGGCACAAGTTTTCTAAGTATTCTATTCCAATTAATGTAAAGGGAATGCATACAGAGGTTAGTATTCTCAGTAGGTATTTAGTGTAGAGGTAGAGTGCTGCACGGAATGTGGGTATTAGTTACAATGTTTTATGACAGCCACTTAGAATTTGTCATGCATATTTACTGAAATAGAATTTGTCATGCATATTTACTGAAATGATGAATCCGACGCGATGGCTCAGTGGTTATCGTGTTCTTCAGGTGCTCAAGTTATGCCGAGTCATCAGTTATGTTATGTAAAGCTACGTCAAGTAATCATCACCACTGCAAAGTAGCGATGATAACTGCGAGCATCACATAACCGTCTATGCTTTGTGCAGATTACCCACTATGCAGCTGTACATCTCACTGGTCACCGCACGTGCCCTGAAGATGGACAGTAGTCTCGAGCAGCAGACCAGGAAGGCGTGGTCGTCGGTGTCACCCGGAAATCTGGCACATCAACGGTTCACTGTGGGCTATAAAACAAGATTCATTCCACTGGGACCTCACTTGGCAATGGTGACCGTAACTGCGAGCATCATGTAACCGTCTCTGCCTTTGTGCAGGTTTGTGCATAATTATGCCTCACTCAATGTGATTTTGTTTTCCTTTTATGTCGTCCCTGCTGCTAAGTGGATGGGTTTTTTGTAAAAGATCTGAGCATACTATAGCTCGTTGTTTTGCTTGCCGTCTTCCACTCACTGATAGCATCTGAAACATGCTCAGAGTGCAAATTTAATTTTCATCGTGGTGCATGTGCGGGAATTACAGAAGAATATTTAAATGCTAAGTGCGAAGCCAAAAAGAAAGCATGGAATTGTGACTCTTTTCGGGGCAACCACAAGGGCACAAGCACCACAGAAAATCCGCAGCATGATTCTGACGTGATATTCAGATTACTGCAGACTGAAATGAAGCTTGATGCTCTTTTGCCTTTGTCAAAAAAGTTTGATGCATTTGAGTCATAAATGCAGTTGCTCTCAGATAAGTTTGACGACTTTCAGAACCACCTGACTGTTCAAGAAAAAACTACAAAACAACTAACGAAGCGAGTTGAAGGGCGGGAATCTAACAATGTAGGTAGTGATATAACTCAGCTGAAGCAGGACCTAGATGATTTAGAGTGGTGTAGTCACTTTCTAACCCTAGAGCTTCATATATTTACTGAAACCCAGGATGAGAACTTCCTAAGCAAAGTAAATGAGATTGTAGAAAAGCTGCAAGTTAAGGCTATTACACAAGACGACATTACCGCTGTGCATTACCTACACAGGGCTGAACTGACAAAAACATTGTAAACCTTTTCAACATGCACTTT
>JARKHS020033429.1:0-27500 GCA_030143305.2 Amblyomma americanum
GTGGTCGGTGACGACGTGGACTTGACGACCTTCTAGGAGGTGCTTTAAATGTCGCACGGACATGTACATGGCAAGGAGTTCACGGTCGAAAGTACTGTAGCGGCTTTCGGCAGCGGAAAACTTGCGGGAGAAAAAAGATAGAGGGCTCCAAGAACCATCCACGAGCAGGTGGAGCACGGCTTCAATGGCGGAGTTGGAGGCGTCGGTCATGAGGCGGAGGGGTGCATCAGGGCGTGGATGGGCAAGGAGAGCGACGTCGAATAGCTTTTCTTTGGCGGCCTGTAAAGAACGCAGAGCAGCTGGAGATCATGTCAGTTGTGCGGAGTTTGTTTCCTTGCCTTGAAGCATGTCCGTCAGTGGTTTGAGGAGTGCCGCACAGTGAGGGATGAAACGGCGATAAAAACTGATAAGGCCGAGAAATTCACGCAGCTTGCGGATTGAGGCAGGCTGACGAAAGTCTTGAATGACCTGGACTTTTGATGGAAGAGGCCGGATGCCAGAGCTGTTGACACGGTGGCCAAGGAAGTCGAGCTCCGACTTGCCTTATTCACATTTTGCTCTGGTGATGATGAGGCCGTAATCAGAGAGGCGTTGAAAAAGCTGCCGAAGGTGTTCCAAGTGCTGCTCCATATCGCGGCTGAAAACGAGGCGGTCATCGATGTAGGCCATGCAGAAAGGTAGACCCCTTGTAACCGTGTCGACGAAGCGTTGAAATGTCTGGCCAGAGTTACGGAGGCCAAATGGCATGCGGAGGTATTCGAAGAGGCCGAATGGTGTGATGATTGCAGTTTTCGGTACGTCCTATGGTTCAACAGGGATTTGATGGTAGGCCTTGACGAGATCGATTTTAGAGAAAATTGTAGCGTCATGCAGCGCGGCGGTAAAGTCCGCGATGTGAGGTAGGGGATAACGGTCCGGAACGGTAGCGTTGTTGAGGGCCTGGTAATTACCACAGGGACGCCAGTCCCCTGGGGATTTTTTCGCTACCATGTGGAGAGGGGATGCCCATGGGCTAGATGAAGGTCGGATAATGCCGAGCTCCAGCATGTGTTCGAACTCGTTGCGGGCGTTCTGTAAACGGTCTGGAGTAAGGCGACGGGATCGAGCGTGGGCGGGTGGGCCAGTGGTCACAATGTGATGCTTGACCTGGTGTGTGACGGGCAGTAAGAAGTTGGAAGGACGGAGCATAGATGGGTATTCATCCAGGAAGGTTACGTAGGCCAACTCATGTGGGCTGGGTATACTGGCAAGCGGTTCGCGAAGACGGAGGCCCTGAACAGAGAGTTTCGTCATGCCGTCTACGAGACACTTGGTATGCATGTTGACCAGAAGATTGTAGTGGCGCAGAAAATCAGCTCCGAGGATGGGGTAACGCACGTCCGCGACAAAGAAAACCCATCGGAACACACGTCGGAGGCCCAAATTGAGTGTGAGAGCACGTTAGCCATACGTAGCGATGGGGGTAAGGTTGACGGCTTGTAGCGATCGACCGGTGCGGCGAGAAGGCGAGGATGTAATGCTGCAGGGGAGGACGCTCACCTCTTCTCCGGTGTCGACAAGAAAACGGAGGCCCGAGATCTGGTCGCGAATGAAGAATAAACGGCTGTTTTCCGGGGTGAGACCATTGCCGCCTCTATTGGTGTCGTGGGAAGTTTCCCTGGAAGCGACAGGGAGGGGTACACCGATGCGCTGCTTCACCAAATGTGCGGTGATACCAGCACTCGCTGGCTTGAAGAGGTGGGGTAGCACTACGTCGGGAAGTTGAGGCCCGGCGACGGGAAGGCGAAAGAGAGCGGGAGGTCGACAGTGCGGCGATTTGGCCGAAGAGACGGGTGATCTGTGCTTGGAAGTCGTCACGGAGGCTCTGAAGGTCCACGTGGCAGGGAGGAGGTGATGGCGGGGTAGGAGGCAGGGACACTGCGTCGAGAGAAAGTGTGGAGCAAGAAACGTCCATGACGGAATCCGCCAGCTCAGCGAGCTTCTCCAAAGACAACCCCTGGGCGGGCACAAGCACCAGGCGGACCGACGACGGCAAACGCTGAAGGAAAAACTCACGCAGGAAGGCTTGGTCGAAGGTGGCAGCCTTGTCGCCAGGAGCTGCTGGGGCCGCCGCCGCAACAACTGTGTTGGTTTGCGGTCTCCCAGTTCTTCGGGGGAGATAAGCTGCTGCAGGCGGCGATGTTCCTAGACGGCTGTTCGCTTGATGAGCTCTGCAGCCAACGTGTCAAACGGGGCTGAGGCGGGTGGATTTATGAGGAGGTCGCGGACTTCGGCGGCAATCTCAGGTGGTAGCGACGCAGCGACGTGATGAAACTTCTGCGCCTGGCTGGTGATGCGGCCAATAGTGAACTGGCTGTTGATTGAGCGAGCCAGTGTTGAGGATCGGCCCGCGAGAACTGGGGAAGGCGAAGGGACAGCGCAGAGACTGCACTGGAGGGTCCGTCACCGGGCATGGCGGAGACGTTTTCGTCGGCGTTGGCCATGGTGAGGCGGGTGTTCGAGCGGACGTCCGGGTCACCAGTTTGTTGCGCCCATCAGCATGAGGCCGGCATGATGATAGAAAAATGATTGCTTTTAATGGCTGGAATGCTAGAATGTCTAAAGCGAGGAGCCAAGAAGCACGTGACACCGGCACGAGGAGCGAGCTCAATTCGACCGCACTTCGACGTCGTTATCTTCGACGACTGGTGCTGCTCCTGCAGCGCAAGGCCGCTGCTGCTGCTACAAGTCCTTATCCAATTCTGCGTTCGGATCCCTCTTATATGGGTCGTGTTGTGCGGTCGAAGTGTGCGGCAAGTACTTAGCTCGTAAACGGACGGTCACTGCATCTTCACCGTGCTTCTCGAGCTCCTTGTGTAATAGACGTGCGAAGCAGTTCCTTCTTCTTCTTCTTCTTCTCCTCAAGTAATATGGCACATACCCACGTTGGGGGATTGGCCAACGTATAGAGTAGAATGCCAATGAAGCATTTGCGCGGGGAAGGAAACGTCAGAAGACTGAAGCAGTTCCTCTGGTGGAACTTCGTCTTCGTTTCGTCCAACAGATGCCTGAGCAGGTTCCACGATATCCCGTTGTGTAGTTGGCCGTCGACTGCATTGCATAACTCATCCCACTGCTTGCGCTTGAGCGTTCGGCAGTGCTCCTCGAGGTTGCAGTTGATCTCCGTTATTTTATTTCTGAGTCTCCGATTGAGTCTGTCCCTTCAACCTGGCCAGGACAGAGTTCTTCGCCTCGATGAGATGCGTCAGGCGGCTGTCCATCTTGTCAGTTTCAACCCCGGTTTCGACGGTCTTGGTTGACGCTTTGGCGTCTGCAACCAGCGAGCGGGTTCAGGCTTCGATGTCCGTGATCGTATCTCCTGAAGACTCTTGTTGGATCCGTTTATTTCTGAAATCTTCCCAATCGGTCCATTTGAAATTTCGCTTACTGCCCTGCGCCTTGTCCGGAGTCTATACGTGTATTTCGACGATCATGTGGTCACTCCCCAGGTCGGTCGACGTGTTTTTCCACGTGGTAGCCGTCGTCCCGACATTTCGGATGAAGGTCAGGTCCGGGGTCGTGTCTCTAGTAGTGGAGTTACCGATTCTCGTCGGGTGCGCCGGATCAGTAAGTAACGTGAAGTCGAGTTCCTGTGCATCTTTCCCGAGTTGTCTTCTCTTTGTCGTGCTGTAGCCGTAACCCCATGCCGTGTCTGCCGCGTTCAAAATCTCCCCCTGCAATCAGCATCCGGGACCCGGCAATCTTGAGCGTCTTCTGAAACAGCGCTCTGAAGCGTTGACGGCGTTTCGACGGGCTTCTGTATACGTTCAGTATGAATATACTTTGTTTCCTCTGCTTGGTGGGTATCAGTTCGATGAGAGCGTGTTCCATCTCGACGCCGCTCAGTTCGTGGTCAACGAATGTGTGACGCTTCCTAACGAGCGTGCATACACCCCTCCCCTCGATTTTGCTGCCTTGCGTTTTGTAGCCTGTTAAGCTAGTCGCGTTGGTGAGCGTTTCTCTGAGTAATATTACGTCCGGTTTACGTGTTGCGTGCCGGATGTGTTGCTGTAGAACGTCCTTTTTTGCCGGCGAAGCCGCAGCAGTTCAACTGCCATATTACAATCCCTTGGTTATCGTTGGCCATGTTTATGCTGATGCAAGTTACCCGGCTGCCCTTTATGGTGGCTCGTTCCCGCATCCCTGCTCGCCGGTGCGTGTCCGTGTTGCGTGAATACGGAGTGATTTATTATTATCTGCATGTTTCCTTCAAGGTTAGTGGTCCTGTTTGCGAGGCCGATGAATGTTGCGTGCAGGGTCTCAATGGTACTTTGCATGGTGAATAGCATTTTCATGATGTCTGTAATTTCCACTCGCAGCTGGCTCTCGAAACCGCCCTCGTGATGTTGTATCGCCTGTTTCTTCGGGGCGGGCGCGTCCGCGTCAGGAACGCTCGCCGGTACCTGCCGTTGTGCGTTCTGTTTGTTTTGTTCCATCCCGGCGCGCTCGCGTCTGAGTTTTCGCATCTCTTGCATTAGATTTTGAACTTGTTCGCGCATTACCGCGTTCTCTTTTCGCATTTCTGCGTTCTCTTTCCTTAGCGCCTCTAAAATGGCATTATCGGCTTTTTGATTCTGCTCTGGGACTGCAGGTGCTGTTACGACCCCCACCCGCGCGATGCCCCGGACAGTGTCCGCCTAGCTCACCTTGTCTCCGGGAGTTGGCGTCATGGATGTCGATCTTGTCGGAGCGCGGTTATGCCTTTGACGACTGCGGGACCGAGACCGGCCACGCGATCGCGACGTGGATCTGGGTCTGTGTGGCTGGATGGGCGGGAAGTCTTGCTGTGTCAGTTGGGCATGTGCGTTTTGGCGCTGCCACCGTCGCCTGCGAATCACATACAGAGTCTTGTACCTTGCTCTGCAAGCCTTGTTGGCCGTCATGTGAGCCCCGCCGCATAGGTTACACTTGGGCGAGCATTGGTGCCCCTGGTCTGGGTTGCGGCCTCCGCAACCTCTGCAAATGCGGTTGGTGGGATTTGGGCAAACGTCCATGCAGTGGCCGAGGCGTCCGCACTTGTAACAGATGTCAATTTGCTTGCGATACAACGTGAAACGAACGAGTGTTGCGCCGTACCCGATGAGGTTGGTCACTTTGAGTCCGTCGAAGGCAATTACAACCGTGGTCGTAGTGCCTATGCGTTTGGCCGCCAGTGCCAGTGGGTTTCTCGGGTTTACTATGTTCTCGTCCAGTGCTCGGGGTCCGTCCTCAATGGGGTTGCCACGAATCACTCCCTTGGTTATATTATCGGGTGCCGTTTCGTACGCGTTGTCTTCGTGCTGTTTCCCTTGGATGTGAATTTGCGGCAGTTTGGCATAGCTGTCCACGTTCGCTCCTGTCGGTGTGCTCACGACGAGGATGTTCTGGTGCGAGTTCGGACAGACCGTGTCTTTCGAACTTTCGTCTCCCGTTATGTCGGCGGCCGCGAAGATTCCGGCGGTGACCGTCGGGGCGCCGACCTTAACAATGTCAAGTCCGCCTTTTGGTCGAACCACGATTTTAATTTCCTCCTTCGGTAGTCTGGGCATGCGTCCCGCTTTGATAACCTTTCCTTTCACATGCTCGGGTTTCGTACCTTGCTGGCCGGTGCCAGGCGAGTTCGCTCTTGCATCGATGTCGTGCGTGGAATTCGGAGCGTGATCTCGGGGTCTTGAATGCCGGGCTCCGGCGGTGTTCCATCCGGCTTCTTCGGTATTTTCGTCGGCCGAAATGTCTTCCCCCATCACTTGCAAGTTCATTCTTGAGTCATGTTCGTCGGCTTGTGCCGCTTCGTTGGAGAGAGTCCGTATACGTGGCGCCGCGTCTGTCAGCGGCGCGCAGCGGTTGTGCCGGCTAGGCATAGCGTCTGGCGTACACGCCTAGACCTAGCGAGGCTATGGCGGGGTTGGAGCGCAGAAAGTGCAACATCTATGCGAAGAATGGTGGCACACCTCAAAACTGGGTATCGGTCGATGCCTCTCATCTTCACGTATCTTTTGGTGAACGGTTGTCGATGAAATGCAGTTGAAATCGCTGCGAAATCATTTGCAGAAGATAGAGCCGTGGTGAACGCGTCCGCTCACCTCACCGATCGCAGCGCCCTCCGCAGTATACTATTGGCTCCAATGGTTTCTGTTTAAAAAGCGCTAATGGTGCCCAGTCTTAGTAAAAGGTACGGATGAAATGTGACGATGACGTTTTAAGGGTGTTTCCTCTTACTTACTAGCATTCGGACGTTTCTTGCCTTTCGTAGATTTCAAGATGGCGGCCGGAAATCTCAGGTCAGCAAAATGCGACCCCTGATCAGGTGGCCACGCGCGCAGTCGTCTGGTCGGCACTTGCGGCTGGAATACCACGCTGCTGCTGCTTTTGCTGGTAGGAAGAAATAAAAGGGAAGTGCACGGGCCTGCCTACTGGCGCAAGCCGAGCCACGCTCGCTGCCGCGTGCTGAAAGTAGGATTGTTAAAGGATAGGAGAGCAAAGCTAGAAAAAAGGCGTGCGCTAATCTGCTCCGGATCGATCCCGGAGGCAGTGCAATACTGGGCCGACCCGTGCCAGAGTGCTTCATCCCAAGCTCTCGGCCATATTGCAAAAATAATAATAATGTTTTGCCTCTAAGGACCCGCAGCATATATTAAATCAGGTATTTCTGGCAGTGGTGGCGGAGAGGCCGACACGCTGTCTAAACCTGCTTCGAACTTCTTGCAGATGCCGCCTGATCAACTGCTTCGGAGCCCCAACTACAGTGCAGTTCCAGAAGAACCGCAAGTGATTGTCCGTCTGTGTCATCTGCCACATCATTTCCGCTGCGACGGAAGCGCCAGGGTAACCAAAGCCAAGGCATAAAAAGGAACGCCCACAAGCCTGCCGTCATTCTGGCAGCGACGGCGGAGAGCCCGACTGGCCGTCTAAACCTGCTAAGATCGTCTTGTAGGCTGGTTGTTTCCATTTGTGTCTAATGTAGCAAACACTCATGTTAGCCTGCTCTGCCGCTTTTCTGTATTTTTATGTTTGAAATGCTCTTATCGGTTGTCTGTTGCCATTTTACTCTGTACAGATAGGTGTCTTTTAAGTTGCAATGGGCAATCTCGTTGATGCAACCTGTGCGAAATGCATGGGAGACATGTCATCTGAGACATGTCATCTTGTTGTCAATGCTTTAACCTATTCCATTTGGTTCGTTGCTCTGGAGTCTCAGAGGAAACTTTTAAATCGAAAGGCGAGGACTAAAAGAAATTGTGGAAATGTACAGAGTGCCTTAAGTCTGAGCCAAATGTTTCCAACCCCAAAGATGCTGACGATACTTCCGACGTTGCTCTGCGTCTAAAGATGACTAGAAAGCTTGACGAGCTGTTACCCTTGAAAAAGATTGTTCATGACCTGGAAGCATCGGACAAGCTAATGTCTGACAAATACGACGCCGTTCTTGGTGACGTAACCAGGCATGAATGCGAGATTAAACGTCTCACCGCTAAGGTTTCAAAACTTGAAAAAACAGTCGGCACTGGTGCCGAACTGCAGCGCACTGCCTCTTCGGCAAATGACATCAAGTATAGGAGCAGAAAATCGAACTTTGAAGTTCATGGACTGAAGCACGTTCAATACGAATACCTGCTTTCTGAAAATAATGCTATTGCATCCAAACTGAAGCTAGATATTCTGAGTAATCAGTCAGTTTCGGCAATCCACTGGCTGCCAGCGGGAGCGGATAAAATTCCTGCTGTCTTGATACGTTTTGGAAACCAGTCGGTTCGAGATAAGTGGTTAGAGAAAAGGAAAAATTTCCCGCCTCTTATATCTGGCCTCGTGTGGAGGAAAACTGGACGACCCAAAACACGACTCTACTTATAAAGGCTAAGGAATGGGCGACAGCGAATGACTTCCGCTTTGTCTGGCACCGCGGTGGCAAGATCTTTATTAAGAAAGATGAAGGAGACGGTGTTCGCGTGGTAAAGAATGAAGTTGATCTGAACAGTCTGAAATGGCGGGTAAATCAGCATGTTATCAGTTCACCGAGACAAGTGCAGAATGGGTATCGCCTACAGAATTGCTTTACATCGGTTCGCAGCACTGTCTTTTTATTAAATGTTTTCATCTAAAGTGTTAGCCTGTTCTAAGCAAACATAATGAATTATATGTGTTCTTGGGTAGTCTTAATTTTAAATTTAATTACGTCATGTTATCTGAGACATAGCACAACCGCAGTTCTCCCGTTTGAAATTACTTGGCTATAAGTGCTTCAACAAATTCAGGACTACCACTCGCGGTGGTGGTGTTAGGTTACTTGTTCGGAACGATATTATTGTCGACTACATGGAAAAATTCTCCTGTGTCACAAATTATTACGAGGTTCTATCTTTTCTCAGGGGCACAAGTGTCTACTCGGTGTTTTATTGTCCACCAGGTGGCAATATCCTACGTTTCCTTTGTTTCCTCGAAAATTTCTTCGCATAAGTTTCTCCGCAAAAGTATGACGGCATCTGGAGTGGCGACCTTAACCTTGATCTTCTAGCTGATACTCGCTTAACTCGGGATTTTCATATCTTACTTCAGTCGCATGGTTGGTAAAGCGTTATCTTGGTCCCAATACGAGTAACCTATGCCGCATCCCCTTGCCTAGATTTGTTTATCACCAATGCTTCAATCGCCATCACAGAGGCTGGCGTTCTTTCCTGTAGCCTGAGCGACCATATGCCCGTTTTCGACTGTCTCAAACGATGCGCCAAAATGAAAGGGCAGTGCCTTTTCTCCACCCAAGTGATTACACAAAACCGTCTGGGAACGTTTCGCAGTCAGATTCAGTTACTTGACTGGCGCAATGTATATGCCACACAATGTGCCCAATCGGCATATCAGGAATTTCTGCATATTTTCAGCACGTGGTACTCCGACAATTTTCCTCTGCGAACTAAACGCAAGCGGTCTTCAAACATTCGCAAACCGTGGATCCCGGATGACCTCTTTCGAAAAATAAAGCTTAAAAGCATGCTCTAACAAGTTGGTCATGTAGCGTAATATAACCGATCTACACATAAACGCTACCTGTAACAAGTTAACAAATGAGCTTCGGAAAGCCAGGACCTCTTTAGAATATGAATACTTAATTTCTCATAATGATAGTCGCAAAACTTGGAAAAAAAACTAAACATTATGCTAAATCCAGCGCCATCGTCGCATGCAAGTATTGAGATTTTTAAAGATGGCAATAGTATCGCGGAAAAAATGCTCCCTGATTGTTTCAATAATTATTTGTTTGGTGCAGCTGGTATATGTATCAACAGTAATACCGAAAGTTATGTTGAGGTCAGGTGCTCCGGTAGTATTTTCTTATCTCCCACTAGTGAAACTCAGGTAGTCCAATTATTTTCTGAGTTACGGAATACCATGTCGCGTGACATTGATGGCATACACAATAGACCTGTAAAGCACGTCTTAGGTAATATAGCACATGTTTTAACTTATATTTACAACCTCTTCCTGCCATCTGGGGTTTTTCCCTCGAAAATGCAGACGGGTATAGTACTTGCACTGTTCAAAAAGGGCAATAAAACTGTGATATGAAATTACCGACCCATTTCCTTAATTCCAGTGTTTTCAGAAGGACTTGAAAAAATAATATTTTGGCGCATATCAGACTTTGAAAAACATACCCTGTTAACCGACTGTTAGTACGCTTTACGTAAGGAACGGTTTACCCAGCTCGCGTTAATAGCACAAGCATTTGGTAAAGAAGCTAGAATACTATGGTATTCGTGGTATTATTTTGGATATAATCAAATCTTATTTAAATTATAGGAATCAACGTGTTGAAATTAATGGTATCTGCTCCCAGTTCAAGCATGTAACTGTTGGAGTTCCCAAGGAAGCATATTGGGCCCCCGCCTATTCAATGTTTGCGTAAATGACTTCCTTCTTGTTGATATTGAACAAAAATACATAATATATGCAGATGACGCTACGGTGCTTTATTCTTAGAACAATATTGCAAGCCTGGTCTCAACCGCAAAATATCTTCTTGCAAAAATGCAGAGATGGTCATAGGATAGTAGTTTAAAAATTAACACGGACACAACTAAAGCTAATTTATTTCAACGAAAAGATAAAGGTGTGAACCTAGAGACAGACATTGTAAGAGCTTCTTCAAGAATTGAGCTCGTCAGGCCTGCGAAAACGCTAGGTGTGTTTCTTGAAAGCCATATGTCATGGACCGATCACATAGTCTTTCCTGCACAGAAACTTGCACAATACGCTGGTGTACTCTTCATTTTAAGACCGCTGCCACGTGAGGTCAAACTTCTTTTACATAACGCTCTATTCCTAAGTCACGTACACTACTGCTGTCTCGTGTGGAGTACGACGTCTGCTACAAACATAAGTCGGTTAATTGTGCTTTAAAACAGGCAATACGCAGTATCTGTAATGCTCCAGCAGACGCACATACTGCACCTCATTTCAGACAGTTGAAATTACTCGCACTGCACTCTCTGTTCGGTTTCAGGCTGTTGCTAGCCTATCGTAAAGACGAAAAACGAAGACATTCATACATCACGTCCTTAACTCAATTAATTTGAAACAGAACAGAATACAACATGCGGTCACCTGAATGCTGTATTTGATCATGCCTTTTAGCTTTCTTATTTAGTGACTGCTTCTGATGTAGGCTGTGGTCGTTGTAAATCCCCTTCTGAGATTAGCCTTTATCATGTTTTTTTTCTTCCCCCACAATGTTAACCTGATAAATGGTTTAGATCACTGCTTTTGTTGCTCAAGTTTACACTGTAGATTGCGTTGTTTTTTTCTTTCTTTTTTGGTTTGTAATATTTTTTACATTGCTTTTCTTTTTGCTGACATAATGTGTAAGCCAACATGTCTTTTTTGTTGTAGCTTTTGTAGATGCATTGTTTATGTCAATTCCGAATCAGTGCATTTGCCTGCTGCCAACAGACTGGATTTAAGGCTCGTCAAGTTGCCAAGGTGTGAGCAACTTTTTCCTTAAATTTCCAATAAATTGTATGTTTATGAATATAAAGGCAATTCAAAGATATCAGGTATGTGCCAACAAACCCCAAGCTTGTAGCACACCAGCGCTTCCTTTATAAAAGCGCTTTATAAACCTCTCGCGACCCATTAAATTCCACCTGTCAGGGCGGCAGGGTGGGCACGCTGCCTATCCCGTGGGCGGAAAGCATGCACTCAGACAGACACCAAGCCGCGTGTACTTGCCCGATACACCGCAGCTTTCGCTCTATAACAAGGTTCAGCAATAAAGCGAGGAGCTATTTCAACGCGAGAGCATTAAGGAGCTCGGGTAACAGAAAGGCCGGTGTCGGCTTCGGCGGCGTTGGCCGTGAGCAAAAACTCTTCCTCGGACTCCTGCTTGCAATGTACCCCACTGCCCCAACAGATAGCGCGCGACGGTATTACGCCCCCGTTGCCCGAGTAGAGTTGGGCCCGACTGCGAGGCTAGCGCGGGAGCGCTGCCGAAGGCTGCGCCCGACTAGGGTTGAGCCCTGCTGGCAGACTAGCCGGCGCTTCCGCTTCTGCGCGCTTCTGCTGACGCGTGCACTCCCTCCCCCTCGGGCTCCGCGCTACTTGGTTTGGCGCTCCGCGCGTCCGTTTCACCATACGTAGCAGAGGGATTTGTCTGACGGGCAAGGCATCGCACCGAACAGGCGATGGCGTTCCGTGGACTCCTTGGCAGTGCTGCAACACGCGGTCGCGTTCCACTCTTAAAGGCGAAACCTAAGCGTCCTCCATTTTTTTTAGCGGGAGCTACACTAGGCTACCAGTCGAGCATGTCGCGGTGCATGGGAGAGGCCAGTAGTGCGCATGCGCCGTTACCATGGCAACCGGAGAGGAGCAGCGGGTGCGCGAGCCCTCTAAATCGTCGAAGGTAGAGATGGGCAAAACGGCTCACTTCAGTGAGCGGCTCAGAACGGCTCCGCTCACTGAAGTGAGCAGGATCATTTGAACGGCTCACCCGCTCACTTGGGTCGCTCAGGAAAGAGCCTGGTCTTTTGAGCAACTCCTTTAAAGAACGAGTGAGCCGTGGTTCTTTCCTTTCCACTCCCTCTCTCCACAACTGCGGCGCAGGGACCATCACTTTTTTTTTCGTTCCCTTCCGCATGCTACCGGCTCCTTCAAGCGCGTCTCTATTCTTGATGGCGCGGAGGCGTCGCGGGCCTCCGCTATCTGATATTTCTGGGGCGAGCCAGTGGGTTAGTGGCACCGCCAGTTAGCTGAGAAAAAAAAGAAAGAAAACTTGTCATCCTTCGAGAGGCGACGCGCAGGTGTGGCGGGGAAGGAAAAGAGCATCACGCAATAAGGGTAAGGGCTCCCGTAATAATAGGTTTTTCGGAAATTTTCGTTATGTGTTTTTCTTTTATCCAAGCCCTGGGCTCGAGGTTGTGTCAAACTTCAGGGCTGTACGTGGCTACCTTCATTGGTTATCGAAACTTAGGACGGGCCTCGAAATACGGCCGCTCTAACTTCTGTGTTTATAAAACTTACAAAAACGCAAGCAAATGCATTACAAATCACAAGTCGGTATTGCCTAGTTTATCTAGAGGCTCCGTGAAGTGGCTTGTAATTCTGCAAATATACCTAGGCTTTTACACGTGGGTCGATAAGTAAGGTCTTGTAGTGTATGTTCTCTGTGTGAGAATTACCTTTTTTTAGTTACAGTTACTTCGGCCGTCTGTGTGAGATCTGCTTCTGTAACTTAGTTTGCCTTTGTGCATTTATGTAGATATATTTCCTCTCTTCACCATTGCATTCGACAATCGTCCCCATCTTCAAACACTGCCTGGAGAGGCCCTGTTCCTCTCTTAAGAAAAGGAAGAGACCATGCCTGAATTTACTACACGGCTATTTTACTGATGCATATATCGTTTTGTTTTCATGAAAGCCAAATAACTAGCAGGTTACACTGTAACCTCTGCTATAGAGTTTAGTTATTTGGCTTTTAAAAAAAACGATATGTGCATTAGTAGAATAACCGTGTTATAGGTATTTCTACTAATAATTTCGAAATGTTGCACCAGCTCACGATGCACGATCGGTGGGAGTCTTGAGACATCGCTCTTACAACAGCTGTCAACGAACGGCGCCATCCTTTGCCAGTGATTTGCCAGAAGACACGTTCTGAGCGAAACAGCGCTCGCAGACAACGGACGACAACAAGGAAGACACAACACCGCAGGACAACACAAAGCGAGGACAAGCTCTGCGAGCGCTTTTTTGGTCGGAATGTATCTCAACCAACTCGCCCAAAAATACGCACTTTGCCAGAAGACCCGGCTCTGATTGAACGGTTCTTCGAACGGCTCACTGAACGAGAGAGAAGCGGCCCTCCAAAACAGCCGCACGGCTCACTGAACGAGAGAGAAGCGGATCTCCAAAAGAGCCGCACGGCTCACTGCACGAGAGAAGCAGTTCACCAAAAGAGCGACTCTCCAAAAGAGCCAAACGGCTCACTGAACGAGAGAATCGGTTCACCAGAAGAGCGGCTCTCCAAAAGAGCCAAACGGCTCACTGAGCCAAAGTCCCGGCTCTTCAAAAGACCCGGATCTCCAATGGAGCCCGGGTTCGAACCCGACCGCGGCGGCTGCGTTTTTATGGAGGAAAAACGCTAAGGCGCCCGTGTGCTGTGCGATGTCAGTGCACGTTAAAGATTCCCAGGTGGTCGAAATTATTCCGGAGACCTCCACTACGGGCACCTCTTTCTTTCTTCTTTCACTCCCTCCTTTATCCCTTCCCATACGGCGCGGTTCAGGTGTCCAACGATATATGAGATAGATACTGCGCCATTTCCTTTCCCCAAAAACCAATTATTATTATTATTAAAGGAGCCAAACGGCTCACTGAGCCAAAGACCCGGCTCTTCAAAAGATCCGGATCTCCAAAGGAGTCAAACGGCTCACTGAGCCAAAGACTCGGCTCTTCAAAAGATCCGGATCTTTTGAAGAGCCGGGTCTTCGGCTCAGTGAGCCGATTGGCTCCTTTGCCGGATCTTTTGAAGAGCCGGGTCTTTGGCTCAGTGAGCCGTTTGGCTCCTTTGGAGATCCGGATCTCTCGTTCAGCGAGCGGGCGACCCGTTCACTCAACCAGCTTTCTCGCACTACTAACAGATGGCGCGCAAATCGCACCCAGCAGCTCTGACGGACGGTTCGACACGGCTAACTGAACGACAAACCAGCTTTCGCGCACTGCTAACAGATGGCGCGCAAATCGCACCCGGCAGAAGACCCTGCGACCCAGCTCTGACGGAACAGACAGTTGGTCGTTCGGCACGGATCACTACGTGGGACTATGGTCCAATGGATCAATGAGCCGGATCTCCAAAAGAAACGCCGCTCACTTTTACTGAGCCACGGCTCACCTGCTCTTTTAAAAGAGCGGCTCAGGAGATCCGGCTCACTCCTGAGCGACCCATCTCTAGTCGAAGGTGAATGGGATGTCTCGCGGGTGAGCAGTTGTGCGCATGCGCCGACACTATCGTAACCAGAGATGCCCGACACTTGCGCCGCGTTCGTCACCACCGCCTCGCCGCACGCGGCTCTGTCACCCGAACCGCGCGTCGTCGCATGAGCAGCATTGCGCAAAAAGGCGGAGATGTAATCGGCTGCTGTATGGCAACGCTTGATATGGATGCACACAAGGAGAGTCCAGCCGCTGATTAACGGTAGTATCGACAAAAGAAGAATAACTCATCCTATCCTGACGTTGTCGCCTGGCTGTTGGCTGCAGAACAAAGAGTGAGCGTCAGAAGGCGAAGCGACAACCGGAGACTCCCGTACAGAGAGAGGAACGCCTTGCCAAACGGAGACGCCAGACTGCTGAGCGTAATAGACGCTGCATAGCCGCCGAAAAGAGGCCTGTGGAAGTCGTCAGCCAACGGGAACTAACCGAAGAGGATGTGGAGGCCCGCCGTGTGACTGATCACACCATTCGAGTTTCCAAAAGCGCATCCGCGATTCGGACATTTAAAGCAGACTTTATGAACAATCCGTTTGGACACATTTGTAGTATGTGCGACAGACTGCGGCACCAAAAGGACTTGACACCAGTGAGTAATCCAACGTATGACTCTGCGTTTGGCTTTACCAGAACAACAAGCTCAGCCAGGGAAATGTACCTCCCGCTATGTATATCCTAGCATAGCGCAGCTAAGCCAATGCCATTTTTTTAAATATTACGCGTCCGCCTTGTCAGTGCGCTCAAAGTGAAGCTATAACAACTATGACAATCGAGCTTGCTCAGTTCATTATCCTACATTTCTACAGGTGAGAAACCAGTAAATGTTCCACGTTTCCACAGCGACAGTAAATTAAAGAGCTTAGGTTTCCTCCTGCGTCCGCAACTCCACGCCCGTTCTGGCGTTAGAAAGCGCTTTTAGCTCGTCCATAGAATAACAGGCCGAACGCCTAGAAGTGAGCGCCGTGCGATAGGACGCAGAGACGCGTTCCCGCGCGGACGCGCGATGCTCGTGTTTGAGAGGGTTTACCAATTGTCTTGACACGTATAATGTGCCCCGTGGCATCAAGACCTCAACGCAGCGAGCAGATCATCTCGTATGTATTGAACCGGAGTGGTTTACGTGTATTCTTTCTGTTGGCCAAAAAATTCTGAGGGCGCTTGAGTCTGCTTACACGGAGGAATAGCATGTGTTTTGGGGAAAGGAAAGATTTTTGAGGAAAGGAAAGGGTGCAGTACCTCTATACATCTCGGTGCACACCTCAACCCCACCTTACACATTTTTGTGACCCATTGTGTGACACAAGACTCGGCACTCTTTGTGACCCATGACTAAGCGCTTTCGCGGCCATGACTCGGCACTTTTGAGGCCATGACTCAGCGCATTTAATTACCCAGTTTGTGTCCATGATTTATGCTCAAGATTTATTATTTTGACGAGCACGACTCAATTCCTTCTTCATACAACGACTCCGGTCATGACTACATTGATTAGGACTTCGGTCATGACTCATGACTTCGGAATTGCGACTGAATAACAATGACTCACAGGACCATCACAATGATCTGACACTATATACAAACTGCCAGACACGTTCAATCATGACTGCTATACACTAGCTGATGACGTCATATCATGCGACCAATTTTTCTTTCCCATTTAACGTCCACTTTTTGCGGATACGTCAGATGCCGACGCCGCCCCGTAATGCTTTCCCATTAACAACCCGCATCGCCGGCTGATAATGCTAATGAACTCCTTATTTACTTCCAGAAGTTGGGGAACCAGCCCGAGGTTTGGCTGCGCTGCAGCAGAGGCGGTAGGCAGGGATCTCTTAGGACTCTGCGGCCTTCAATGCGCTCGAAATCAGCTGGCGCTGTTGGGTAAGCTCACTGTTGGGTTGGTACGCAGGAGGGGCTCCCACACATTACCAGTAGTTGAATTGTCAGCGTTCTGCTGCGTACATATGTATACAACAAATGACGGAATATGGCCGGTTGTGAGCAGTGTTTGCACGCAGGTGCAGCAAAATTGGGCAAAAGTCTGCGATAGCCATTGGTTCTGGAATGTTCCTGTTTGCATTTTGTGCCAATAGACGGCGTCTCCCCGGGAGAACTCCCGCTGTGCTGGACGGTATGGACACCGCTCCAGAAGGTACTGATGAAGGATGTCCGTGCACGTAACCAGTAGCGTATGAGTGCCTCGGGGAGTAAGCAGTGAGAGCATCGGCACGAGGACGCGGGTTCACACCTCAGAAATGGCGGCCGCGTTTCTATGGATGCCAAGCGAATAACATGTCTGTGCGCTGCGTGATGTCAGTGCACGTTCACATGGTTGAAATTAATCAGGAGTCCTCCACTCCAGTGGCGCGCACTGATAATTGAGGTGATTACGGCGTCTATTCATTCCTAAGGACCAGTTTTATTATTATGCGATAGCGTATCGAACACATTGAGGTGTTTTGCCGGCGATGTGCAGCTATCACACTCGGTTAGGGGTTTAGGGATTCTGGGGCTCAGAACGTGGGCCTCCTATGATCACAGCAGTACAGTAAAGACTCAGTTCGAAAGCGAGAGAGATAAAACAGAGTTCCTAGTGAAAACTTGCGCCAGAATTCGAACAATGAACAAGCACAAGCAAAATTGTCTATGAAATCGGGTCTCACCATGAGTGCCCTATAGCATGGGTGTCTGTTGGGAGCAGCTATCCTACCGCGTCCTCACACGTAATTAGTGACTATGTGTCGCCCCACCCCTCTAGGAGCGGTTCCTTTCTGCGACATCTTTGTTATTGCACTGACGAGTATGTCCATTTTATTTGGGTATGTGAGCCTCTTGGCAGAG
Organism: Amblyomma americanum; assembly: GCA_030143305.2. Taxonomy (NCBI): domain Eukaryota; kingdom Metazoa; phylum Arthropoda; class Arachnida; order Ixodida; family Ixodidae; genus Amblyomma; species Amblyomma americanum. The sequence continues at coordinate 17,338 of JARKHS020033429.1, forward strand.
CCGTTGCAACTGCGTTTTCCTATAGTCAGCCTCCATTTGATCGACAGCCGTGCCCATATGTTTCAGCTGCTCAAGTACCGTTAGAAGCATTCGATGCAAAGGCTTTGTTTCAATCACAAGAGCTACAATTCTCACTCCGTGATGATCCTCGACCTCTGTCTCCTTACCCCTCTTCCTCTTTAAGGGTGGAGGATTAGGCGTCCGGGATGTTTCGGGGTTCTGGTTCAGGTTTATTGGCTATCTGTTTCTTAATCTTATCAAGTTGTTTTCGTAATTCTGAAATTTGCTCTTGTAAAATCTCGTTTAGCTCTTTAAGAGCATTAATAATTTCTGCATTAGCATCCTGGGAGACCTTATTTACCAAACCCACCTTTGGTCCAGTAGACTTGTCTTCGTCTGCGTGCTGCCACTACGCTCCTGGAGTTCCTTCGGTGTAGGTTTCACTTTTCCCAGTGATGGAAGTCGAGGAAAAAATTCCGAGCGCCAACTCGACTTGCTGCGATATTTTTTTTTAATTGGTTTTTGGGGAAAGGAAATGGCGCGGTATCTGTCTCATACATCGTTGGACACCTGAACCGCGCCGTAAGGAAAGGGATAAAGGAGGGAGTGAAATACCGATTCACTTCTCGAACGGTCTCTACACCAGCTTTTTCAGCTGCGCCGTTGCTTTTCTGCGTCAGCCTTGCGTCGCTCTTCATTCTCTCTCGCTCCGTTTTACAGCTTAATTTCCCTCTGTCGCTTCTTGACTATATAAGGTGTTCGGAAGACTGCCGTGTACCTCTTATCTCCGGTGATATTATCCTTGCCATACAATTGGCACCTCGGCAGTGTCGGCACACGCTCGTGGGCCATCGTCGGGGAGGTTACTCCACACACTCTGCACTTTGCATGCGGACTGTCGCACACGTCACCACACCTCAACACACGTGTAGCATACTTCATATCTCTTCTTGTATAGAAAGCACTTAATTGGCGCCCCGAAACAGATCATCCACTTCTGCACACAGTCGTGACCATTAGTGATGATCACCGAGTTGGAGTCGCCCATCCTCCTTGGACCAAGAATGGAAGGATTTACGGGGCAGAGAAAGCCACTTTCAATACTTTCTAAGCGAGCCTCAGATCGAGACAGCGTGCCTCTTCCTTGCCACAGCTTTCAGGTGCCGCCATTTAAGTTGACACCTCGTACTTCTTCTCGTCGAGCTTTATGGACTTCAGTTTCAACATTTCTTCGCATCGTCCTCGTTGGTCGTGCTGTATATCAGTGTTCCCAGCTTGTCGTTCACGACTGTCCTGTCCTCCTCCTGACCTTTCCTTCATTGGCGGAATTAGCGACAGCAAATCGGCAGTAGGAATTTTCTGCAAAGGCAAAATATCACACTACTCGTTCAGCATATAATCGAAAGGCAACATACAAAGAGGGATCACCCTAACCTGGGCCCCCGCTAAATCAAACATACCAGGAAACGAAGCCGCAAACGACCTTGCCCAAGCGCTCATTATCTGGGGAGGGGGGGAGACGGCGGCCTCAACCTAACTTTAAGGTCGAGACGCTCACGACCTACCGCGAGGTCATACAACACCACAGGTTAGGACGGCGGAAATATCCACTCCCGGATAGGTCCCTCACGTCCGCAGAGGCAGGCACCTATCGCCGCCTGCAAGCCAAGAACCACATTTCTCCAAGATAGCGATACCCCATGCAAACGGGAAATCCGGAGGACCAACTCTGCAGATTCTGTAATAACTTAGGAAATCGAAAACTTATCCTATGGGAGTGCAGCGACTCCCCGGGATATAATTTGTTCAAGGACAAAGAAGCATGGGAGACCGCGCTTCATGGCGAAGACCCGGCTAGCAGGCCAACATTGTCTGTCTGGCACCCGAAGCGCTAAACCGCTTCGTCTGCTAACCCATGCCCCTTAGGGTGACATCGGGCTCCCTGGATGCCTGCGAGCGGCACCGGAGCTCTGGTGTCAACCCCTTAAGGACCATAGACGTTTTCACCGCCACCTTCCGTCACGGAATGCCAGCCGCCATCCTTACTACTGCGCCAATCACTGGCACCGAGAGCTTGGTTAGTGTCAGTCCTTCTTGGGGCCTGATAATAATCTTGTGATCCGCGTTCAGAGGACCCGCCAGGTGCTACGCCACAGACGGCTCCGCGCGCGTCCTTCCCGCCGCTTTATACGAGCGTCTCCCGCAGGCGCCGTACTTGTTTCCACTGTATCCGACGGGTGTCTCCCTACCGGCTTCCCCTACTCAACCGCTGAACGTCACTTTTTTAGCGACGCCTTCTCGGTGTTCTCGTTGTGGGCGCTCCTGAAGCTCCGCGACACGTTCTGGTACTTTCTTCACCAAATGCGATCTTTGAAGTTCTGCCCGATCGACATCCGTACCCTCAACGCTCACTTCCTTCGTCATGGTGACACTACAATCTCTAGGACCTGACGGCGGAGGCCCTCGGCCACCACTCAGGACACCTCGGCAATACGCCTACCGTATCGCTGATTGAGGCTTTCGGCGGGGTAAAATACACAAGACGCGATAAAATCGTACAAGCTTCGCTTACAGCCTTGGTAATAGCATTCACAAGATCCTTACCATGTCCATGGGTCACACACAACACTTTTTCAGAAGTCCATTGTTGTTTTCCGTACTAAACGATTGTTATTCCACGGAGCTGACGTGCCATACATCGCGCCCCTTATGGTCCCTATTAAAGCTCATTGAGTCCGATAGGGCTCTTGTGGAACGCACGGGAGACGGGGCCTCGTCATGCGGTGTCCCGGAATAGGGACGCCGACCATTTAGCGGAGACACTCTCAACAGATCCTCTTCACAAGCCTCTTAGACCCGCTCTCTGTAGTCCCCTTAGCTGTTACCCCACTATTGTGGCACGTTCACGACCCTCACGCCACTCTCCCGCATCCTTTTCGGCTGCCCTGCTGACCCTCCCCTGCAGGAACAGCATGCCACCTCGAGCTGGGAGGACTGGCAGGTCCTGGTCACGTCGGCAGCCCGAGCAACCGCACCGCTCAGGGACAGCACGCCATCTCGAACTGGGAGGACTGGGAGGACTTGGGAGGTCTTGCGATATCGCAGCTTGCTGCGATGGCTCGGGCTGCCGACGTCATGTCCCGACATGAACTACATGACGCAGTGCGGGACCCCGCAGTGGCCCAGGGACCCAGCAGGGTCTAAAATAACAATAATTGGATTTCGGGAAAGGAAATAGCGTAGCATCTGTCTCATATATCGTTGGACACCCGAACCGTGCCGTAAGGAAAGGAATAAGGGAGGGATTGAAAGAATAAAGGAAGAAAAGTGCCGTAGTGGAGGGCTCCACAACGATTTCGACCAGCTGGGGATCTTCAACGTGCACTGAAATCGCGCAGCACACGGGCGAATTAGCGTTTTGCCTCCATAAAACCGCAGCCGCCGCGGTCGGGTTTGCACCCGGGAACTCCAGATCAGTAACCGAGCGCCCTAACCACTGAGCCACCACGGGTGGTAGGTGTAAAACTCACTTGCAGAAATTAATCTAGTTTTTCTGTCTGTCTGTCTTTCTGTGGCTTCCAAACTCTGTTCCAACAAATAAAAGTATACACCATCACCACAGACCTGCTGCTGTGGCTCACTGGTTAGGACACTCGGCTACTGATCCGGACTGCCCGGGTTCGAACCCGACCGCTGCGGCTACGCTTTTATGGAGGCAAAACGCCAAGGCGCCCATGTTCTATGCGATGTCAGTGCACATTTAAGATCGTAATAAATAATTATAATAATAGTAATAATAATTGGTTTTCGGAGAAAGAAAATGGAGTAAAATCTGTCTGATACATAGTAGGACACCTGAACCGCGCCGTAATGGAAGCGATAAAGGAGGGAGTGAAAGAAGAAAGGAAGATGAAGGTGCCGTAGTGGAGGGCTCCAGAATAATTTTGACCACGTGGGGATTTTTAACGTAAACTGACTGGATTTTTAACGTAAACTTTGTAGAAGTTCGTGCCTCAAATGATATTCATGGTACATTTTCGTGTGAACAATACATGAATGTTCAATGTCCTGAAGCTGTATTTCTCACTCCAACTTGCGCCGAAGAAGTCCTCAACATAATCATGACGCTGAAGGACAACTGTGCATCAGCCTACGATGATGTGAAACTTTCCCCCGTGAAAGCCGTAGCCACACTGATAACTCCAGTCCTTACACATATATGCAACTGCATACTTCAAGTAGGGATATTTCCAAACCAAATCAAGCTTGTGCGTGTTCCAGCTAATCATAAAAGTGGTGCTTTTGAAGACTTGGACAACTATAGACCAATGTCAGTGCTTTCAGTCTTTTCAAAAGTTGCTGAACACATAATGAACAAAAGAATTGTCGATTTCCTCACTCTGCATAACTTGATAGTGAAAGATTAGTTTGGATTCAGAAAGAATGAGGCAACTGAAGCTGCTTTACTTTAAATTAAACAGAAAGTTCTTGACAACATTAAGAAATGAAAGCTTACTTTGGATTTATTTCTTGATTTCAGGAAAGCCCTTGATTCTGTCCATCATGATATATTATTATTAAAGCTACCGTTCAACGGAATCCAAGGTACAGCACATGCCCTGATGAAAAGCTGTTTAATTTGCAGGGAGCAATACACCACAATAAAGGGCGCTGAATCCGATCGAGGCAGTAATAAATACGGAGTTCCATAGGGATCCATTTTAGGCCCCATATTATTCTTGATATATATGAGTGATATTGTTAACACCCCAGGCTGCTCTGAAATGGTATTACATGCAGATGACACTAATGTATTTTTTTTCAGGTTGTAATGAAAGCTTCGTTTACAGGGAAGCAAATGAATGGCTTCATGATTTAGACTTTTGGTTAACCTTTAATAAACTAGACCTAAAGATAAACAAGACAGAATACCTGATTTTCAAGCATAAATGTAGCAAAAAGATAGTGAGTTCAAATTGAAGTTCTGGAATAACATTATCAACCAGTCTAAGAGGATTTGCTTTCTAGGTGTTATCTTTCATGAAACGTTTCTCTGGAATTCGCACACAGAAGCTCTCCGAATTGCACTTTCACGTGTTTTGGCATATTAAACAGGCTGCCAGTGAAGCAGCAAACTTACTATGCTCTCTTTCATTCACGTTTAACATACTGCTCCCTGGTATTTTCAGACACAACACAAAGAAACCTTGATTAGCTGCACCCTCTGCAAAAGCGCTCAATATGTGGTATTCGAAAATTCCTAAAATAAAACATTGCTTGCCATACTTTAAGATCTATGACCTACTAGAGATCAGTAAGCTATTCAAATATGTTATTTCTGGAAATCGTGCACCAGTATATGTTACACCGTTCCGATATTGAGGTTCAATACAAAAAGAAACACACTCCACATCTCCTTAGGGAAGATAAAATACAGGTGCCCCGATCTCGCACCAACTATGGTGATGTGAGATTATGTATGCAAATAGCAAAATTATTGAATCAATATCCAGCCATCTTTGAATTATTACCAATCTACCCGTCACTACCTAAAGAAAGCACTAAGACATATGTACATACCTAATGGAATAATATGTCAAAGAATTTCTTTTGTGTCATGGATGATATTTTGGTGTGTTGTACGTGTAAATAGTATTTGGGAATCTGTAAACCTTTTTTTTCCATATACAGAAGCCTGCACACAGTCCTCAGGGTTGTCCATTTGTTTTGTTTTGTGTGCTTGCATACATATTGGTTGTTGTACGATGTACTGTACTGCAAATGTGTTAGAATATGCCTATAGTGGTTGCCACTGCTGTCAGGGGTGGGATGGCCTCATCGGGCAAAAATGCCATTAGCCTTCTCACCCAGGCCAAATTTTGTATATTTTTTGTCCCAAATGAATTGTACTACTACTACAACTTGAATGATGCAGGTTCGATCCTAGTATAGCTGGTCGCGTTTTGATAGAGGCAAAATGCTAGAGGCCTGTGTTCTATGCAATGTCAGTGCACGGTAAGAAACAGCAGGTGGCCGAAATTACTCCGCAACTTTTCACTACGGCGCCTCTCATAACCTGAGTCACCTTGGATTTTTGAACCACATAAAACCAAACCAAAACATCGACTAGCTTTCTTGAATGGGATAGCCAGGATATATATGCCTTGTGTTGTAAGCACATTTGTAGAGATGGAGTGGAAATTTTTTTTTCAGTTCCTCTTCTTTTTTTCCTTCCACTGTACAGGTCAACATGCCCGGATGACTGACTGCAGGCAACAGGTCGCAAGATTGCTTCTGAGGGAACTGTAGTCGGACCATTGCTTTCAACATTTATTTTTATGTGGTGCATTCTTATGGTGCATGTATTGCATATTCCTTGCCGGCATGGTCTATGGACTTGTGTCTATAGACTGTCTTTGGACCTATCTACATTCAGTAGACATTTGTCTATAAACTGTCTATAGACAAAAGTCTACTAAAAGTGTATGGCCATAAATCTATAGATTGTCTATAGACTGGTCTAAAGGATTTGTCTATAGGCAGTCTATAGACTTCTTAGAGTAAAGTCCATAGACAGTCTAGGGACTGTCTAAAGAAATTTTTGTAAGGTTACAAACACAAACTTAAAATTACATCAGTGCGGCAAACGATTTATTCGGTCTAAATCGAAGAAAGCAAAATAAGGAACGTAGACGGAATTAAAGCTTCAAAACTTGGTTTTAATCGAAAAGAACCGGCTAAGTTCAGGAACCAACAAGCCCAAATATGTACCCGTATTAAGGTCAGTATCCTTGAGAAGCTCGGCACAACTAGCTGGCTATTGGGTAGGAATTGGACTCGGTAGGAGTACAAAAATGTCACAGTACAGAAGTTAGAGTGGCGGTGAGACGATGGTGGGATTAAGTAGCCCAGCGCGGGCCACGTGTGTATAGAACGGCCTCAGAGCTCCACATCCTCGCCAGACACCGCCTGCTAGCATAACGCTGCTCGTTCACGGTCGTCGCCCCATTTAGGGCACTTCACTGCTTGTTAGGACATTGACGCATAAGCATGCATAAGCGTCAGAAAAGTGTGATGTTGCGGCTACCGCGGCGATTCTGCGGCAGTTGCAGCGGCTAATTTCGTCAACACGGAGACCGCGTGATGCCCTGACCCATCGTTCAGCCCAATGCAACAACCCAACGATTACACGACGACTGAGTTTTAGAAATAAAATTGAACTTGCACTTTTTTATAGCGGTTCCGTCTTGTGAGGATCATGTGAGGATCACGCCATGTAAGGATCACGTCAGAGCCACACCTGCGGCGAGCCTACAGTTTGAGTTGAAATGATAGCGTCATTTGGGCTTCAGGTTTGCTTGCGAGAAGCCATATTCGCTTCAAAACTACCAATCTCGGAGGAGCAGGTGCACTTTAAAAAGAATAATGTGATTCCCTCAGCTAATCCAGGATATACAAAGCGAAAGATGCGGGCGTTCAATGCGTTTATTGGTGCTGGCTTTGCGTTGACAATGTTTTAGACGGCGATGGCTTTCAGGAAAGAAAGAGCGCATAACTAGCTCCCTGGATATGCGGACGCCTTATTTTATTGCGAAGCAATACTACTTTAGGTCGCACTTCAGCCCGTTCCGTAGCGAGGCGGTGGTAGGCACCATTGACCTTTAGCGTGACCTCGCTGCGTGACGTCACACCACGTGACCTAGAGTGACGTCACACCAGCTGTGTAAAAACGGGGCCCCATCTCACACCGCCGCGAGGCGAGGCGGTTGCCACCAACGGCGGCCTAACTCCCGCTCCTCTCACCAGGGGCGCTACGGTCGGTGTGACGCCACACCAGCTGTGTGAAAACGGGGCCCCATCTCACGCCATCGCGAGGCGAGGCGGTAGCTACCAACGGCGGCCTAACTCCCGCTCCTCTCACCAGGGGCGCTACGGTCAGAGTGACGTCACACCAGCTGTATAAAACAGCTCCGCTCCTCTCGCCAAGGCAGTCATACAGCCAGATGTTACGATGGTGCCTACGAATAAGGCAGCTCGGCAGAATGCAAAGAGGAACCATCAGCGAGCTACGGAGACGGAAGAAGAACGAGAAGAACGACCTTCTAAGCGGCGTGCCCAGTATGCAGCTCGGCGACAACGTGCAACCTCCTCTGTGGAAACAGCAGAAGCAAAGGAAGAAATTATGAGTTTGCCCGACAGTGAGTCTCCTTCTACTAGTTCAGAACGCTGGAACGCGACTAAACGGCAGAGGCGTGTCCAAGAAACCCCGGAACAGCGGCAGCAGCGGCTCGAGAAGGAACGTGCGTTTCGAGAGAAGGAAAACGAAAAGCAAAGAAAACAGCGTGCAGAAGAAACACCCCAGCAGAGACAAGAGCGTTCGAAGAAAATTGCTTCGCAATCACCAGGCTTAACCAAGCTAAGCCACGGCCGTTTTTTCTTGGTTTTATACATGTGGCGGTTTTGAGAGAGAGGTGTGGCCTGAATGTATTAGCGCTGACAGCGCTGTGGCCGATGTGCGGCACTGCAGCAATAGCTAGGCCGCAGCATTCATTTGGTGATCGATCTCTCGCTTCAACTATTAACCCCATGCCACCTCCCAGGGTGGCACGGAGGGCGCGCTGCCTATCCAGTGTGCGGAACGCAATCAGGCTTTTGCAGTTCGAGCCATGTACATGAAAGTGAGATTGAGGTCTCCACTGACCCACAGAGAAAGTTGTGCGGCTCTCCTTTCGTGAAAATGAACGGCCTTTGCAAAGTTATCAACGCCAACGTACTGTATGAACGCCGTCCGCTCTCTTGTTTATATATAATTGGTTTTGGGGGAAAGGAAGTGGCGCAGTATCTTTCTCATATATCGTTGGACACCTGAACCGCGCCATAAGGGAGGGGATAAAGGAGGGAGTGAAAGAAAGAGAAAGAGAGGTGCCGTAGTGGAGGGCTCCGGAATAATTCCGACCACCTGGGGATCTTTAACGTGCACTGACATCGCACAGCACACGGGCGCCTTAGCGTTTTGCCTCCACAAAAACGCAGCCGCCGCGGTCGGGTTCGAACCCGCTAACTCCGGATCAGTAGTCGAGCGCCCTAACCACTGAGCCACCGCGGCGGGTGCTCACTTGTTTTGTTTGGTTTTTGAGGAAAGGAAATGGCACAGTAACCGTCTCACAAATCTCGGTGGGCACCCTAACCGCGCCGTAAAGTAAAGAAAAGGATAAAGGAGGGAGAGAAAGAAGAAACAGAAAACTGAAAATTGAAACTTGGATTTTGAGGAAAGGTGCGGCGCTGCGCAGCGGCGGAACACATGCGGCTTTGTGCATCCTAGTGGCGCATGTGCACTAGTGACTAGAGAGCGAGAAAGAGAGGAATATCCGCGACGAGGCTCATGTTGTGACGTCTTGTGCCTCCTTGGAGCACCGCTGCGGCGAAATCGGAATTTCGCGGCTGGTGAAGCATGCGTTGTAAAACGCGAACAACGGTGCGTTCGAGGAAGGCTGAAGCACCGAGTTCGGGAGCAATGCCAGCTCGAAGTAGCCAGTTGAACGGAAGAGAGTATCTGTCGTCGTAATGCAGTGAGTTCGTGCTTTGAAATTCTCAGTTGTGTTCAAAAGATTCATGAAAATGACGCGGCTGCTAATTCGCCCCGGTGCAAGGAACACTTGCGAAAACTATACAAGCGAGCAGAGCAGCCGACTATAGAGCTGCAGAGGAGAACGCATTGGAACTGCGGATGGAGCTAGTCTCTGCACTTCGCTACACCATGTCTTCGTAGCCAGCGCGCAAGTCTGCAGCGACTCAACTAGAAAGGCTTGATAAGCCAATTGCAAAATTTAATCGAGACTTGATCCAACTGCATGCATGACAAAACACTGAAAGAATGACAGCTGTTTGTTAACTCTTTTAAGCAGCAATTGCGCAGTCAACCTCGGACTGTGGATTATCTCAGAAAATCCAGGATATACAAAGCGAAAGCAGTCGGCGTTCATTGTGTTCATTGGCGTTGACTTTGACAACGTTCTGGGCACCAACGATTTTGAGCAAAGGGAGCGACCATAATTGGCTCCATGGGCAATGGAGGCCTCAATCGCTTTGAGGTACTTGGAGGTGGTGAGAGAGGGTTGGGGGCTCCAGGCATTACCGCGGACAGCGTTGCGCCAGGCACAGGG
>JARKHS020033430.1:0-10000 GCA_030143305.2 Amblyomma americanum
TGCATTCCACAGTAATTCGTGCACAAAACCACTAGAATTGAAATGAAAATGATCAATTTTTATTTACTGTTTCGTGCTTTTTTTCGAGCTTGCTGATGCATGCTGTCCAGTGTTGTCCTGGCCACAGGTGCCTAGATACATCACCCATGAGCTAAGAAAAGTGGTCTTTGTCTTGGCTGAAAAAAAAAGAAAAAATAGAGATCACCGCTGCTACCTGCACAGCAAAAAATGTGAAAGCGATGACGCCTCCTAGACACTGGCCGCCTTTCAAATTTGGTGCCATGGTTGTTTTCTCGTTGACTTGATTGGTTATCAATTAACTCTTATTTTACCCTCATTGCATCCCAGCAACAATTTCGAGTTTTCAAATTTTCCTCCATGGATCGTTCCTGCCCACTCACTGAATACCCGCCCAGTCTAATCACCGTTCATTGCCTTTTGCTTCTCAATAATTACCTAATTGCCTCTAATTTATTATTCTTTTTCCTATCTCCTGGTTAAATATAGGACACTTATCACTGGTGACGTGATTGCTCATTTCGAGTTTTCTAACTTGGCGCCTAGCTTTGGCTTTGTCCATACTTCCAGTTTTTCAAACTTGGCGCTACGCTGTAGCTCCACCTACTTTAAGCGTTTTCAAATTTCGCGGCTTTTTTTCTCTGGCCCAGCCACTTTTTGGACATTTTTGGCTGTAAATAATTATCCGATTATGAAATTTTCTTTTCACGCAGCATCCTTACATCACCCTTTTCCAATTACACAACCAATCGTATGACGCTATCTCTTCTCAGTTGCACACAACTGCTGCGAACACGATCCCCGGCACATAGCCTAGTAAAGTTCTCACTTTATTCAAAATGTTGTAATACTGAACAAGGCTTATGACTGGCCGAGTTGGTACTGACTCACCTTAAAACCAGCCAGAAGAAAGAACACACAAGAAGACAAGAGCTCAAGAGGCTGGACTTACAAAACTTTAATTGAAGATTTTGATTATTTGATTTGATATGTGAGGGTTTAACGTCCCAAAGCGACTCAGGCTATGAGGGACGCCGTAGTGGAGGCCTCCAGAAATTTCGACCACCTGGGGTTCTTTAGCGTGCACTGACAATGCACAGTACACGGGCCTCTAAAATTTCGCCTCCATTGAATTTCGACTGGCGCGGCCAGGATCGAACCTGCAACTTTTGAGACAGCAGCCGAGCACCATAACCGCTGAGCCACCGCAGCGGCATCATTGAAGGAAAGCCGCAAAAGACCCGCGAAGAGATACGGGCGCACAATAACCCAAAGCAGTGAAAGGGCGAAGTGCAATCAAAGGTCACTGGCATACTAATGAATCATTTAAAAAACAATTTCCTTACGGTGAAGGTTTACCGACAGCTTAGCCACACGTCTCCTTAGCCTTACCAATGTTGTAAGCCTCAACTATCTACCGACAGATTTATCCCTTTCGTAAACCACTGATGTGTTGTGAAAATTAGGCGTGCAAAAAGACAGGTCATCCTCAGATTTGCATTCACAAGATTGAGCGTGTAGTGCCAGATTAGAATTTGCCTTCCCCCTATAGAGTGAAAGTGCTCAGTCAGGTGCAAATTCAAATATCTGCCTGTCTGCCCATATTAGTTGCAGCCGTAAGGCAGTGGAACACTATAAGCTCCATTACTTTGGCAAGTGGTGAACCTTTTTTTGTGACACTGTCCATTGTGGACAAGTACCCAGTTTTATGAAGCCTTTTTTTTAATGGCGGCGCGAAGGCCTCCTGTCTTGCACTTCGGTGTTAAGAAAACATCAGCATTACGCTTTTCCGCGACTTTCTTGAGACTGTGAAATACTGTGGAGGTAAGGTGTGAGCATCATCCGAGTATGTGTTCCTTACCCTCGAGCGAGTGAAAACATACTATGACAGGTTGTTGAGATGGGCAAGTGGGAATCCAGCTGCTTGGAAACCTGCTACAAGAATGCGTCCTCAGCAGTGATGGCATGACTTATGTAAAGGTGATGTCATGCACACGATTGCACACCCATCAAGTGTTTCTATCTTGACTGACCTTAACCAGCGACAAATACACCTCTTCATCATCCTTCCCCAGCAACGAATGGTCCGACTCGTAGCTAAAAAGAGCCTTCCCCGATCTTTAGCTGTAGCCCCGACAAACATATTCGTCCACAAAGTGCAGGTCTGCATCAAGAAACTACTAACGGTTCTGCTTAGACAATTCTGATGTAAAATACAGGCCTTGACCGCATGCCTTAAAGACTCCTAAAACATCTTGTGCCAACTTATCTGAGCCTTCTATGTCCAGAAAAATTAGGTAGTCATGAACATAACGAAATGCTACTAAGCCAAGGTTTTCCAAACTGAGCTCTAATGCCTTATCGACTTTAGACAAAAAAATGTTGCTGAGCAAAGGTACAACCTGCATGTAAATACCGCCCTGCCAACTGACAAATGCGGATTGGCAGTAAAAGGACAACAGCCCCATGAAGCCAGCAACCGAAATCACGCAACCATCTGTAAAAGCATGTTCATTGTTCACCCTGTTGCAGTTTGCACATGCCTCAGAGGTCTATCATGTGACAATGAATAGTACAGGCCCTCCATGTCGATGTTCACTGCAGAGCACCTGCCCAGGTTGCTGTCCACAAGAAACTAGAACACCGCAGAACTCCACTTTTGTGAGTTGGCAAGGCGGTATTTACATCAGAAATCAGGAATATGCAGAGAGTCCCTGGTCGCACCGTTCCTCCGCAACATTCTTCTGTCCAGAGTCGATACCGCATCAAAGCCCTGTTTGGAAGACCTCGGCATAGTAGCATTTCGTTATGTTGATAGATACCTACTTTTTTGCACAAGGAGGGCTCAGATGAGTTGGCACAAGACGTTTTAGAAATCTTTAGGCATGCGGTCAATGCCTATCTTTTACGTCTTAATTTCACTAAGCATAACCGTTTGTAGCTTCTTGACTTAGACCTGTGCTTTCCGGACGACCACATAAGTTGGCGCCACAGCCCAAGATCGGGAAGCCTCTTAGCTATGAGTCGAACCACTCGAGGCTGGTGAAGGACAGGTTGGCAATCGCATGCATCACGACTTCTTTATGGAAGTCATGCCATCACAGTGTTTAGAATGCATTCTCAGAGCAGGTTTCCAAGCCAATGGCACCGGGGTTCCCACTTGCCCATCTCGCGCATCTGTCAGAGTGTTTTTACTCTATCGAGGGAACGGAACACCATTCGCATAATGCTGATGTAGTTGAGCAGAACAAAAAGACGGGATCTATACCTTACCTCCACGCCATTTCGCACCGTCCCAAGAAAGTTACACCAAAGTATGATGTTGCTGTTGTCTTGACCGCTGAAAGTGAGGTAGGAGCCCGTTGCTTCTCTGTTCAAACTTGGCTTGATACAACTACGGGTAATCGTCCGCTATGCACAGTGGCAGATAAAAATATTCACCACTTGCAAAAGTAAACGGTTTTTTTGCATTCCACTGCCCCGTAGCTGAAACTACTGTGGGCAGACACGCAGATTTCTGAATGTGTGCCTGGCTGAGAACACTTTTGCTGTATAGAGGGGAAGGCGAATTTTCACCTGACACTGCACGTTCAATCTAGTGAATGCAATCAAAGGACGACCTTTCTCTTTGCACGCCTGATTTCCGCGGCACATCAGTGGTTTAGGGAAGTGATAAATTTCCTGATATAGTTGAGGCTCGCTACATCGGTAAGGCTAAAAACAAGTGCTTGGCTAAACCGTCGGTTAACCTTCACTGTAAGGAATTAGTTTTTTGGATGGTTTACTAGTACGTCAGTGCCTTGCGATTGTTTTTTGCCCTCTCACTACTTTGGGGTTTTGCGCGCTTGAATCTCTTTGCAGGTCTTCTTTTGCCAGTTTCCTTCAATAAAATTTCAGTTGTTAGACCAGCCTCATCTTGTGCTCATCCCTTCTCCTGTGTTTTGTCTTCCGGCTGGTTTTAAGATGTAATACTGAATGCCGGAAGACAGCCATTTTAGATTCAAGCGCACTTATCATGGCAGCAGCTATAATGAATGTTCATTTATTACAAAAAATAGTGCTTACTTCATTATTTTTACATGAAGTATATGACACTGCATCAAAATAAAAAAAGGACTAACCCTCATGGCCAAACTGCAGTTACAGCAAACAAAAGGACACCATAAACCTGCCCCACATGGAAAAGCTTGCACTTCAGGCCATTGCAGAAATAAGATCAGATTACTTCCCAAACTGCATGACACTGCCACGCAAAGTAAAGAATGTGGCAGGCAATAAAGGAGCAACAACAAAGCGAACTGTAGGTAGCAGCCCATCTCATGCAGACAAGCTACAAGGTCAGGCCAACATAGACGTGGAAGGAGTAATTTGAAAAAAAAATGCCACAACAAGCACATAATAATTTTTATGCTTTTCACAGCACTTTAAACGGCAAATACTTTCCTGAAAAACATAACAGAAGTGGCAATTTTATTTTAGCAATCAATTTTTTCGTGTACTTCATTTTTCTTGAAGCATGGGCAGGTGTAGAGTAGTAAGATTAGTGTATTCATCCCTAAGCAATGCCATGCCAAAAACTGTACTTACAGAAAAAGCTTGCCTTACTGAGTGAATACCACTGGCCATCCACTAATTTCCCAGCCTGCTTCAGGTCCCTGGCAAAAACCACACGCAACTTGGTGGCTTGCACAACTTCCATGCAACTCTTGGTCTTTAGCTGGAAAAAAATTGAGGTATCCGTGAGATATCAAATTTTACATGCATTGCTTTGTTTCAATGACCGACTAAGAAAAAAACAGCGGTTTCTGTGAGCGCAACTATTTTTTCACACTAGCTTTCTACAGTAAACCACGTTTATCGCGACCTAATTCACACTGACTTACTGCACGGTCCCAGCACTACTGTGTATAGCTCTATGGTTTCAAATGCTTGTTAGCTCTGAGCCCTTGGGCTTGCACTCGTTAATGCAGAAAACCTCGCAAAGGGCAACCACAGCTTCGAGCTTTAAGCCATAGGTATTCAGAAGCACAGTGGTCTGTGGGAGAACTTTTAGCTGGGTGACACAGTAGCAAATGCTGCTCCAGCTACTTTCACTCCATCGCAAAAAACTCGCACAGCAGAGACCTGTCCTCCATTTTGCATTGCAGAAACAATAACTGAAATCCAAAGCACACATACTAAATTCTCACCTACCTTCCAACACAGCTTCATAATAATGGGCATAATTATTGGAATGAAATACCAGTCAGTACATGTAGTTTTCAATTTATCCAAAAATTATAAGCTACCGACAAACAATAAACATTAAAAGGGAAATAAAATAACCAGAATTGTTTAAAAAATCTGTCAGAAGAATTATGTGACATCCACTACACTCCAGCAGTTCTTCGGCTTTGCGCACCTTCAACCCACACTTTCTTACATGCACATTTGCACAGAAATTGGGTTGAACCTGATCTTTAAGCATCTTTTTTGGTGCAACAGTAGGGAGAAAACCAGGTTTTACCCAAAAATGAAGGGCCCTACACATTGCATCACAAGCCCAGATGGTGCACTTGAGTAGACTCTTATGCTTATGCAAGAAACAGGAACAGAGATATCTTGACTAAATCGAAAAAAGAGGAAGTGCAATGCATGTGTAATGCAGAGAAGATATAAGCAATACCATAATAAAACACTGGGAGGATTCCAAGATTAGGTGGATGCATGAATGGGTGGCAATCAGATGGCTAAATGAGATTAGGAAATTTGAGGAAAAAGGGTGGTAGCATGTGGCACAGGATACAGTTACCTAAAATGAACTGGAGAACCATTGTTCTGCACTAATTTTAACAGCCCATTCACATGACAGACACAATCACTAACCCCAGGAACGGACTGCGCATCATGCGACTCAATGTCAATCACCATTGCAAATGGAAACAGCACCGCGGACTGCACATGAGGAAAAGCAGACATATTTTTGCTCTCAACTTTGAGCAGCAGGCAGCTCAATGTTGAGCTCAATGCTCTCCATGGGCGCAGGCAATGATTGCCCTCTCGGCCAGTACAGGGCCTGCCACACCCTTAAGTGCCGAGAGTTCTGCCTTAACCAACCTCACCAGTTTTATGAGCTCTGCGTTTTCCTGCTCTAGCTTCATGAATTTCTCCTCATTCTTTGTATGCTCGGGCTTTACCAAAGTAGGCATCTGCATTCAAGTACTTGAACGCTCCACCCGGGTAGTAGCACTGGCCTCTCCACTGTGCCCGTTGCATCGTAGACCCTGCAACAAACTCTTCCGCACACCCTGTCCCTCAGTAACACTGTGGCCAGGCGCAGTCTCAGTTCCCAACTGTCCGTACAGTCCTAAGCGCACCTAACCGCCGATCTGCTCCAAGACCGGCTACCGGAGCGGCAGCGAGATGCTCTCCCTTGTTCTTGATCTTGAGCGTCGACGCCCATGATCCTGTCGTTGCCAAGCCTCCGATGGGAACTGGCTTTCCGCGTGCCTGAAGCCTCCCTTCTCTTCAACCTCCGCCTTTATATCTGCCATAGCCCGCTCAGAACGGTGGCGCCGGATCAGATATGGTGTACGGAACCGCTGCTGGCACTCCTTGGCAGCCGTGATATGCTCTCCCCCACACAGTTCACACTTGGTCCTACACCGCTGGGCCTCACCGGGATCGGTTGAACCGCAGCACCTGCAAACCACTTCTTCCTGTGAGGGGCTGACGTCAGTGCGATGCCCCAGCTTTCAGCAAGCAGAACAAACATCAATATGCTTGCGGTAAAGCATGCACCTAACCAGCGCGTTACCATACCCAACGTAGTTCGGCACCTTGTACCCATCGAAGGCGATGATGACCGTACCCGATTCCTTGATGCGTTTTGCCGCCAGGGCCAGGGGACAACGCGAGTTAACGATCTTGCCACTGAGCGCGTCCCTCGCTGCGAGGAACATTTCTTAAGATTCCCTCGAATGTTTCATGCGGCGCCGCACGATATGCCGCAGCTTCATGCGTGTGCCCATCAATGCATAAATCCTTGACCCTCACGTACTTCGTAGCATTTTATTCTTCCGGCGTGCAAACCACCACAATATTCTGCTGATAATTGAGGCAAATCGTGTCCGCTTCTCGTTCACCTCGTCTACGTAAGCAGCAGCCGTGATTGCATCAGCCACCGCGGGCGCAAAAATTTTAACAATATTCAGACCTCCCCTGATCCTGACGACAATCTTGATGTCATTATTCTGCCACAGAGGCATTTTACCGCGCCGCATGATACCCTTCTTGACGCCAGCAGGCGAGTTTGTACTCTGCCGTTCTTGGGTCCCGGCCCGCAGTTAGGGCTAACAGCGTTGACTCCGTATGATAGCCTTCTTTCGGTCGTATAACTCCTCTGGGTGTTAATTTTCCTGCCAGCATCCTCCGAAACGTATTCCGGAACAATATCTCTACCTTCCACAGCGTATTCCATTATGACAAGCGTGAGGCGGCCGGGGAGCCGGCACGGCCCACAAGCACGGTGATCTCGGCGATAATGGTTAACACCTCCGGCGGCATAGTCTAGACGAGAGAGGCCGTAAAATCAAGAAGAGTCCACGCACTAAAAAACGCCCTATATTCCGATGTAACGTCTAACTTGGCCAAATTGAACGTTGGAGAGAAAGCCTGTTGTTTCTAGGAACGGTTGCAGGTGATTGAGAATGACGTGCTCGAAGAGCTTGCCGACACAGCTCGTTAAGGAGATGGGGCGCAAAATTTGAAAGGTGAGAGGTTTGCCCGGTTTGGATATAAATCGCATGCTAGCATGAGTAAAAGCTGACGGGAGCGTCCCAGCGTGCCAGGGTTATTAAAGAGCTCAGTGAGTTCCTGAAGCCAGACTTCGTCCAGATTGAGTTGTGCCTTGCACGTTATGCCATCCGGCCCCGGCGCCGTAGAGCGGTCAATACCAAAAAGTGCTCGGCGGACTTCGGTTAAGGTAATGTCGGCATCAAGTTCAGGGTTAGGTGGAGGTAGGTTGGGTGGATCTGGTGACTGAAAGGATGGGGCTATATAAGTGCCCCGTTGTTGGCCAATTACGTCTGTGCCCTTTTGAAGCTCTAGTTGTGTTAGACGTTGTGTGCTTACTTGCGTCTCAGATTTGTGGTTTCTGAATCTATTAGAGACAGTCCCACCGCGGCGGTGGGACTGTCCTGGCGAACAGCATTTAAGCGGGAAAGGTGCACAGAAACCGACTGTGTCGGAATCATCCGCCCCGCCGTGGTGGCTCAGTGGTTAGGGCGCTCGACTACTGATCCGGAGTTCCCGAGTTCGAACCCGACCGCGGCGTCTGCGTTTTTATGGGGGAAAAACGCTAAGGCGCCCGTGTGCTGTGCGATGTCAGTGCACGTTAAAGATCCCCAGGTGGTCGAAATTCTTCCGGAGCCCTCCACTACGGCACCTATTCTTCCTTTCTTCTTTCACTCCCTCCTTTATCCCTTCCCTTACGGCGCGGTTCAGGTGTCCAAAGATGTATGAGACAGATACTGCGCCATTTCCTTTCCCCCAAAACCAATTATTATTATTATTATTATTATTATTATTAATCATCCAACAGATAAAAATTATAGATGCGTGCACTCGCGTGCCGCGGCAATAAAGAGTAACAAATAAACATAACAAATAAACAGAATAAATGCAGACAGGGCAGGAGACTTCCGTCATCTGGAACCTCGTGGGCACCCAGAGTCAATGCTAAATCAGCGGCGCCGTGAGCTTAGCTAGACACACGTGCACTGTGCATGAAAACATCCAGACACACGCCCCCCCAAAAAAAGAAAAAGGTGGCAAAACATCCGAGTTCGTGTAAGTGTCGTGTGGGGAGGGGAGTAAATGTGAATGGCGGGAGCCTTTATGCGAGGGTTCTTCAACTGCACCCCGCTCGGCAATGTAGTTCAACTGGGAAGATGGGGGTGGGATGGGTTGGGGAGACGAAATTTGTGTGAGCTTGAAAAAAGAGCACACACACACACACACACACCCACACACACACGCACATATATATATATATATATATATATATATATATATATATATATATATATATATATATATATATATATATATTAGCAGACAAGGCAAATGAAGTGAGGGGTTCGTTTGACAAACGTATTAAGGAAGCCAATAACAGTCACCGAAGCCAAGGTGCACAGGGGAATGTTTCTATTTTTTTTAAATATCTAGTACCAATCAATTCGTTTTTTTTTCTTTGTTTAAAAGAAGATTCCTTATAAAGCAGCAGAAAAAACAACCATGCCGCCGGTGGGATCCGAACCCACGACCTCCGAATATCGCGTCGGTGCTCTTACCAACTGAGCTACGGCGACGGCTGTCCAATCTGCTGCTTTCGTGGGTATATATGTTTTGCGTGTAAGCGAACCTTGAGAGTGTTCACCAGCGCCACCCTCGTCCATAGCGGTGGACGTAGCACGTCCTGTAATACCGCAAGTATGACGTAGAACGTCGTCTAACGGCGAGAGCGGAAACTGTGCGAGAGCCCTCTTACGCTACCTATGGCATCAAGACTGCCAGAACCGAGACCCCCGTTAAGCTATTAGTAGACAAGGCAAATGAAGTGAGGGGTTCGTTTGACAAACGTATTAAGGAAGCCAATAACAGTCACCGAAGCCAAGGTGCACAGGGGAATGTTTCTATTTTTTTAAATATCTAGTACCAATCAATTCGTTTTTTTTTCTTTCTTTAAAAGAAGATTCCTTATAAAGCAGCAGAAAAAACAACCATGCCGCCGGTGGGATCCGAACCCACGACCTCCGAATATCGCGTCCGGTGCTCTTACCAACTGAGCTACGGCGACGGCTGTCCAATCTGCTGCTTTCGTGGGTATATATGTTTTGCGTGTAAGCGAACCTTGAGAGTGTTCACCAGCGCCACCCTCGTCCATAGCGGTGGACGTAGCACGTCCTGTAATACCGCAAGTATGACGTAGAACGTCGTCTAA
>JARKHS020033430.1:12500-23294 GCA_030143305.2 Amblyomma americanum
GCAATGGTGTGTAGGGCAAATAGACACGGCATGGTGTATGTAACATAGGCAGCGCGTCCACGGTGGCGGGTGGCAGTTAATGGTTGTTTGCCAGATGTTAGTGACCCGATGAACGCTGCAGCCTATTGCTTCAGTGCCCTGTGCCTGGCGCAACGCTGTCCGCGGTAATGCCTGGAGCCCCCAACCCTCTCTCACCACCTCCAAGTACCTCAAAGCGATTGAGGCCTCCATTGCCCATGGAGCCAATTATGGTCGCTCCCTTTCCTCAAAATCGTTGGTGCCCAGAACGTTGTCAAAGTCAACGCCAATGAACACAATGAACGCCGACTGCTTTCGCTTTGTATATCCTGGATTTTCTGAGATAATCCACAGTCCGAGGTTGACTGCGCAATTGCTGCTTAAAAGAGTTAACAAACAGCTGTCATTCTTTCAGTGTTTTGTCATGCATGCAGTTGGATCAAGTCTCGATTAAAT
Source organism: Amblyomma americanum (assembly GCA_030143305.2). Classification (NCBI taxonomy): domain Eukaryota; kingdom Metazoa; phylum Arthropoda; class Arachnida; order Ixodida; family Ixodidae; genus Amblyomma; species Amblyomma americanum. The sequence continues at coordinate 12,975 of JARKHS020033430.1, forward strand.
TTTGCAATTGGCTTATCAAGCCTTTCTAGTTGAGTCGCTGCAGACTTGTGCGCTGGCTACGAAGACATGGTGTAGCGAAGTGCAGAGACTAGCTCCATCCGCAGTTCCAATGCGTTCTCCTCTGCAGCTCTATAGTCGGCTGCTCTGCTCGCTTTTATAGTTTTCGCAAGTGTTCCTTGCACCGGGGCGAATTGGTGAGGCAGCTTCTTCACTCCACGCTGCAAAGTAATATGACAAAAGCAAAGATAAGTGCGCTGAATGCGAATGCCAGCATCACGGCTAAGATAAAGCAGCCGCGTCATTTTCATGAATCTTTTGAACACAACTGAGAATTTCAAAGCACGAACTCACTGCATTACGACGACAGATACTCTCTACCGTTCAACTGGCTACTTCGAGCTGGCATTGCTCCCGAACTCTGTGCTTCAGCCTTCCTCGAACGCACCGTTGTTCGCGTTTTACAACGCATGCTTCACCAGCCGCGAAATTCCGATTTCGCCGCAGCGGTGCTCCAAGGAGGCACAAGACGTCACAACGTGAGCCTCGTCGCGGATATTTCTCTCTCTTTCTCGCTCTCTAGTCACTAGTGCACATGCGCCACTAGGATGCACAAAGCCGCATGTGTTCCGCCGCTGCGCAGCGCCGCACCTTTCCTCAAAATCCAAGTTTCAATTTTCAGTTTTCTGTTTCTTCTTTCTCTCCCTCCTTTATCCTTTTCTTTACTTTACGGCGCGGTTAGGGTGCCCACCGAGATTTGTGAGACGGTTACTGTGCCATTTCCTTTCCTCAAAAACCAAACAAAACAAGTGAGCACCCGCCGCGGTGGCTCAGTGGTTAGGGCGCTCGACTACTGATCCGGAGTTAGCGGGTTCGAACCCGACCGCGGCGGCTGCGTTTTTGTGGAGGCAAAACGCTAAGGCGCCCGTGTGCTGTGCGATGTCAGTGCACGTTAAAGATCCCCAGGTGGTCTAAATTATTCCGGAGCCCTCCACTACGGCACCTCTCTTTCTCTTTCTTTCACTCCCTCCTTTATCCCCTCCCTTATGGCGCGGTTCAGGTGTCCAACGATATATGAGAAAGATACTGCGCCACTTCCTTTCCCCCAAAACCAATTATATATAAACAAGAGAGCGGACGGCGTTCATACAGTACGTTGGCGTTGATAACTTTGCAAAGGCCGTTCATTTTCACGAAAGGAGAGCCGCACAACTTTCTCTGTGGGTCAGTGGAGACCTCAATCTCACTTTCATGTACATGGCTCGAACTGCAAAAGCCTGATTGCGTCCCGCACACTGGATAGGCAGCGCGCCCTCCGTGCCACCCTGGGAGGTGGCATGGGGTTAATAGTTGAAGCGAGAGATCGATCACCAAATGAATGCTGCGGCCTAGCTATTGCTGCAGTGCCGCACATCGGCCACAGCGCTGTCAGCGCTAATACATTCAGGCCACACCTCTCTCTCAAAACCGCCACATGTATAAAACCAAGAAAAAACGGCCGTGGCTTAGCTTGGTTAAGCCTGGTGATTGCGAAGCAATTTTCTTCGAACGCTCTTGTCTCTGCTGGGGTGTTTCTTCTGCACGCTGTTTTCTTTGCTTTTCGTTTTCCTTCTCTCGAAACGCACGTTCCTTCTCGAGCCGCTGCTGCCGCTGTTCCGGGGTTTCTTGGACACGCCTCTGCCGTTTAGTCGCGTTCGAGCGTTCTGAACTAGTAGAAGGAGACTCACTGTCGGGCAAACTCATAATTTCTTCCTTTGCTTCTGCTGTTTCCACAGAGGAGGTTGCACGTTGTCGCCGAGCTGCATACTGGGCACGCCGCTTAGAAGGTCGTTCTTCTCGTTCTTCTTCCGTCTCCGTAGCTCGCTGATGGTTCCTCTTTGCATTCTGCCGAGCTGCCTTATTCGTAGGCACCATCGTAACATCTGGCTGTATGACTGCCTTGGCGAGAGGAGCGGAGCTGTTTTATACAGCTGGTGTGACGTCACTCTGACCGTAGCGCCCCTGGTGAGAGGAGCGGGAGTTAGGCCGCCGTTGGTAGCTACCGCCTCGCCTCGCGATGGCGTGAGATGGGGCCCCGTTTTCACACAGCTGGTGTGGCGTCACACCGACCGTAGCGCCCCTGGTGAGAGGAGCGGGAGTTAGGCCGCCGTTGGTGGCAACCGCCTCGCCTCGCGGCGGTGTGAGATGGGGCCCCGTTTTTACACAGCTGGTGTGACGTCACTCTAGGTCACGTGGTGTGACGTCACGCAGCGAGGTCACGCTAAAGGTCAATGGTGCCTACCACCGCCTCGCTACGGAACGGGCTGAAGTGCGACCTAAAGTAGTATTGCTTCGCAATAAAATAAGGCGTCCGCATCATCCAGGGAGCTAGTTATGCGCTCTTTCTTTCCTGAAAGCCATCGCCGTCTAAAACATTGTCAACGCAAAGCCAGCACCAATAAACGCATTGAACGCCCGCATCTTTCGCTTTGTATATCCTGGATTAGCTGAGGGAATCACATTATTCTTTTTAACGTGCACCTGCTCCTCCGAGATTGGTAGTTTTGAAGCGAATATGGCTTCTCGCAAGCAAACCTGAAGCCCAAATGACGCTATCATTTCAACTCTAACTGTAGGCTCGCCGCAGGTGTGGCTCTGACGTGATCCTTACATGGCGTGATCCTCACATGGTCCTCACAAGACGGAAACGCTATAAAAAAGTGCAAGTTCAATTTTATTTCTAAAACTCAGTCGTCATGTAATCGTTGGGTTGTTGCATTGGGCTGAACGATGGGTCGGGGCATCACGCGGTCTCCGTGTTGACGAAATTAGCCGCTGCAACTGCCGCAGAATCGCCGCGGTAGCCGCAACATCACACTTTTCTGACGCTTATGCATGCTTATGCGTCAATGTCCTAACAAGCAGTGAAGTGCCCTAAATGGGGCGACGACCGTGAACGAGCAGCGTTATGCTAGCAGGCGATGTCTGGCGAGGATGTGGAGCTCTGAGGCCGTTCTATACACACGTGGCCAGCGCTGGGCTACTTAATCCCACCATCGTCTCACCGCCACTCTAACTTCTGTACTGTGACATTTTTGTACTCCTACCGAGTCCAATTCCTACCCAATAGCCAGCTAGTTGTGCCGAGCTTCTCAAGGATACTGACCTTAATACGGGTACATATTTGGGCTTGTTGGTTCCTGAACTTAGCCGGTTCTTTTCGATTAAAACCAAGTTTTGAAGCTTTAATTCCGTCTACGTTCCTTATTTTGCTTTCTTCGATTTAGACCGAATAAATCGTTTGCCGCACTGATGTAATTTTAAGTTTGTGTTTGTAACCTTACAAAAATTTCTTTAGACAGTCCCTAGACTGTCTATGGACTTTACTCTAAGAAGTCTATAGACTGCCTATAGACAAATCCTTTAGACCAGTCTATAGACAATCTATAGATTTATGGCCATACACTTTTAGTAGACTTTTGTCTATAGACAGTTTATAGACAAATGTCTACTGAATGTAGATAGGTCCAAAGACAGTCTATAGACACAAGTCCATAGACAGTCTATAGAAGATTTATAGATTTATGGTCATACACTTCCTATAGACTTCTTTCCATAGACCATCTATAGACAAATGTCTACTGATAGTAGACACAGGTCTATAGGCAGTCTATAGATGATCTATAGACTTAGGCCACACTTCCTGGAAGTTTCTATCGACTAAAGTCTACTGGTCCAGTAGACATAGCTCTATAGACTGTCAATACACATTCCACAGTTATGTGGCCTGGCAATGCTGTAGACATTTGTCTATAGAGCTCTGTCTAAAAAACCTTAATAGACCATTGTCTGTTGACTGCCTATAGACAGTCTACAACTGTTGAAAAAGGTCACCGCATGGTCTTCACAAATGACATGACGATCAATATACTTACAATTTAGTTTTTTTCCAAGCTATGCCGGCAAGGAATATGCAATACATGCACCATAAGAATGCACCACATAAAAATAAATGTTGAAAGTAATGGTCCGACTACAGTTCCCTCAGAAGCAATCTTGCGACCTGTTGCCTGCAGTCAGTCATCCGGGCATGTTGACCTGTACAGTGGAAGGAAAAAAAGAAGAGGAACTGAAAAAAAAATTTCCACTCCATCTCTACAAATGTGCTTACAACACAAGGCATATATATCCTGGCTATCCCATTCAAGAAAGCTAGTCGATGTTTTCGTTTGGTTTTATGTGGTTCAAAAATCCAAGGTGACTCAGGTTATGAGAGGCGCCGTAGTGAAAAGTTGCGGAGTAATTTCGGCCACCTGCTGTTTTTTACCGTGCACTGACATTGCATAGCACACAGGCCTCTAGCATTTTGCCTCTATCAAAACGCGACCAGCTATACTGGGATCGAACCTGCATCATTCAAGTTGTAGTAGTAGTACAATTCATTTGGGACAAAAAATATACAAAATTTGTCCTGGGTGAGAAGGCTAATGGCATTTTTGCCCGATGAGGCCATCCCACCCCTGACAGCAGTGGCAACCACTATAGGCATATTCTAACACATTTGCAGTACAGTACATCGTACAACAACCATTATGTATGCAAGCACACAAAACAAAACAAATGGACAACCCTGAGGACTGTGTGCAGGCTTCTGTATATGGAAAAAAAAGGTTTACAGATTCCCAAATACTATTTACACGTACAACACACCAAAATATCATCCATGACACAAAAGAAATTCTTTGACATATTATTCCATTAGGTACATATGTCTTAGTGCTTTCTTTAGGTAGTGACGGGTAGATTGGTAATAATTCAAAGATGGCTGGATATTGATTCAATAATTTTGCTATTTGCATACATAATCTCACATCACCATAGTTGGTGCGAGATCGGGGCACCTGTATTTTATCTTCCCTAAGGAGATGTGGAGTGTGTTTCTTTTTGTATTGAACCTCAATATTGGAACGGTGTAACATATACTGGTGCACGATTTCCAGAAATAACATATTTGAATAGCTTACTGATCTCTAGTATGTCATAGATCTTAAAGTATGGCAAGCAATGTTTTATTTTAGGAATTTTCGAATACCACATATTGAGCGCTTTTGCAGAGGGTGCAGCTAATCAAGGTTTCTTTGTGTTGTGTCTGAAAATACCAGGGAGCAGTATGTTAAACGTGAATGAAAGAGAGCATAGTAAGTTTGCTGCTTCACTGGCAGCCTGTTTAATATGCCAAAACACGTGAAAGTTCAATTCGGAGAGCTTCTGTGTGCGAATTCCAGAGAAACGTTTCATGAAAGATAACACCTAGAAAGCAAATCCTCTTAGACTGGTTGATAATGTTGTTCCAGAACTTCAATTTGAACTCACTATCTTTTTGCTACATTTATGCTTGAAAATCAGGTATTCTGTCTTGTTTATCTTTAGGTCTAGTTTATTAAAGGTTAACCAAAAGTCTAAATCATGAAGCCATTCATTTGCTTCCCTGTAAACGAAGCTTTCATTACAACCTGAAAAAAAATACATTAGTGTCATCTGCATGTAATACCATTTCAGAGCAGCCTGGGGTGTTAACAATATCACTCATATATATCAAGAATAATATGGGGCCTAAAATGGATCCCTATGGAACTCCGTATTTATTACTGCCTCGATCGGATTCAGCGCCCTTTATTGTGGTGTATTGCTCCCTGCAAATTAAACAGCTTTTCATCAGGGCATGTGCTGTACCTTGGATTCCGTTGAACGGTAGCTTTATTAATAATATATCATGATGGACAGAATCAAGGGCTTTCCTGAAATCAAGAAATAAATCCAAAGTAAGCTTTCATTTCTTAATGTTGTCAAGAACTTTCTGTTTAATTTAAAGTAAAGCAGCTTCAGTTGCCTCATTCTTTCGGAATCCAAACTAATCTTTCACTATCAAGTTATGCAGAGTGAGGAAATCGACAATTCTTTTGTTCATTATGTGTTCAGCAACTTTTGAAAAGACTGAAAGCACTGACATTGGTCTATAGTTGTCCAAGTCTTCAAAAGCACCACTTTTATGATTAGCTGGAACACGCACAAGCTTGATTTGGTTTGGAAATATCCCTACTTGAAGTATGCAGTTGCATATATGTGTAAGGACTGGAGTTATCAGTGTGGCTACGGCTTTCACGGGGGAAAGTTTCACATCATCGTAGGCTGATGCACAGTTGTCCTTCAGCGTCATGATTATGTTGAGGACTTCTTCGGCGCAAGTTGGAGTGAGAAATACAGCTTCAGGACATTGAACATTCATGTATTGTTCACACGATAATGTACCATGAATATCATTTGAGGCACGAACTTCTACAAAGTGCATGTTGAAAAGGTTTACAATGTTTTTGTCAGTTCAGCCCTGTGTAGGTAATGCACAGCGGTAATGTCGTCTTGTGTAATAGCCTTAACTTGCAGCTTTTCTACAATCTCATTTACTTTGCTTAGAAAGTTCTCATCCTGGGTTTCAGTAAATATATGAAGCTCTAGGGTTAGAAAGTGACTACACCACTCTAAATCATCTAGGTCCTGCTTCAGCTGAGTTATATCACTACCTACATTGTTAGATTCCCGCCCTTCAACTCGCTTCGTTAGTTGTTTTGTAGTTTTTTCTTGAACAGTCAGGTGGTTCTGAAAGTCGTCAAACTTATCCGAGAGCAACTGCATTTATGACTCAAATGCATCAAACTTTTTCGACAAAGGCAAAAAAGCATCAAGCTTCATTTCAGTCTGCAGTAATCTGAATATCACGTCAGAATCATGCTGCGGATTTTCTGTGGTGCTTGTGCCCTTGTGGTTGCCCCGAAAAGAGTCACAATTCCATGCTTTCTTTTTGGCTTCGCACTTAGCATTTAAATATTCTTCTGTAATTCCCGCACATGCACCACGATGAAAATTAAATTTGCACTCTGAGCATGTTTCAGATGCTATCAGTGAGTGGAAGACGGCAAGCAAAACAACGAGCTATAGTATGCTCAGATCTTTTACAAAAAACCCATCCACTTAGCAGCAGGGACGACATAAAAGGAAAACAAAATCACATTGAGTGAGGCATAATTATGCACAAACCTGCACAAAGGCAGAGACGGTTACATGATGCTCGCAGTTACGGTCACCATTGCCAAGTGAGGTCCCAGTGGAATGAATCTTGTTTTATAGCCCACAGTGAACCGTTGATGTGCCAGATTTCCGGGTGACACCGACGACCACGCCTTCCTGGTCTGCTGCTCGAGACTACTGTCCATCTTCAGGGCACGTGCGGTGACCAGTGAGATGTACAGCTGCATAGTGGGTAATCTGCACAAAGCATAGACGGTTATGTGATGCTCGCAGTTATCATCGCTACTTTGCAGTGGTGATGATTACTTGACGTAGCTTTACATAACATAACTGTTGACTCGGCATAACTTGAGCACCTGAAGAACACGATAACCACTGAGCCATCGCGTCGGATTCATCATTTCAGTAAATATGCATGACAAATTCTATTTCAGTAAATATGCATGACAAATTCTAAGTGGCTGTCATAAAACATTGTAACTAATACCCACATTCCGTGCAGCACTCTACCTCTACACTAAATACCTACTGAGAATACTAACCTCTGTATGCATTCCCTTTACATTAATTGGAATAGAATACTTAGAAAACTTGTGCCACTAATCATCATTGACTCGCTACGAGCTGTTGAGAATGCTGCCCCATAAAACGTACATTCATTGCTCCTTGCAAAAGGATTCCAACTGGAGAATATTCAAGCATTTATTCTTATACCCGCTACTGAACAAGCGCTTCAAAATACCCACATGAAGCCTGGTACATACGCTGATACTCAAACGGGCACAAGTCATGCAAAACCTACCGGGTAGACTGCGAACCTGTTCACCACGGTTTTCCGCCCACAACTTGAAACACTAAGACGAAACAGCATACTCATACACCAGTGTGCACTATTTGGAACAAGCGGGTTACAGCGCTTCCATGCCGTGCTCATTATCCAGAAAAACTCCAATAGCAAACAGCGGCTGCAGCAGCGCCATTTCAGAACCATACGTGAGCTTCAGACAACAAGCTCATTATTGTAAGAATGAAACACCATCTCAAATTCAGTTAAGGTTTTACTTCAAGCGCAGCCCGGACAGAGCAGTAAAAAGGAGACGCATGCAGGTACCCTAACCTAACGCTGATAGAAAAATCAGCGAAAGCAACGAACACGCTCAAAGTAAGAATTATTTCATTTAAACAATTAACGTGTTCATCAAAAGGCACAGCCATAATAAAACATCGCGAGCAGAATTGCATTCGTGGCGCAAATAAGTGCCAAGTTACATTGGCGTTTTTGTAATGTAGCAGTCTGAGATCAGAAACGCATACTCAGCCTCTCGAACAATTGGTACTGGAGAAATTTGTGCACGCGTAAGCGGGGTTCATGAACGAGCCTCTCGGAACGAAATGTAAGCCATCTCTTGTGGAGGCGACCTTTACTCAGCTTTCGAAATGAATTGCTCGCAGGCAAGCGGCGGCGGCCAACGGCTCGGATAACAGTGATGGACGAATCCATACGTGTGCAACGAAAGGGGAGACGTGATGCAGCTCGTATATAGGTTCTTCGCGGTGTTTGTACACTCTCGCCATTTGCGCCGGCAACCACTTTTTCTTCAACAATCACTCTATTAGCATTCCTTCACCGCAGCTTCACTACAACTTTGACAAACGCCTCGAGCTCTAGTCAATAGCGTTACAAAACATATTTGCTGAAACGTCGCTGTCCACGACGCGCACCGAGTGAGCGGCTACAACAAACAAGCAATTACTGCACACCTCTGAATGAACAGCACTCCATGGTCTCGACAAGCGATAACACAAAGAATAAAAAATAAATGTAATCCACCTCAGAACTTGATTGTGCGTTTCCGCGGATGCCAAGTAAATCGTGCTCACACGGCTCTAACGCATAGTTTCATTTCCGCCTTCACTCACGGGCTAAGCGATATTTCTGGCTGTGCACCTACCTTTCAACACGGAAAAGCCAGTAAAGAGCTCGCGAGGAGGGCTTACCGTCCCGGGTTTCGCACCGAGTGCCTTTCCGCGCGTTAGGAAAGAAATCGCGGCACAGACATAAGCGCATTATTCGAGAACATGGCGGCTGCCGCTGCTCACACAAACGTGCTTACAAACGTGGATAGGAAGTTTGTCGCTGCGCACATAATCTGCTCTGCACACACAGCACTGCTTAGAGTGGCTAAGCAGACCAAATGAATAAAAATAATCGTGTAGACTTACCGTAAGTGGACGATTAGGTTGAATTTCAATCAAAACATAATCAACGAGAGAATACGCCGCCGACGCCGACACACCGGCGCACACAGTTGTTTGCCTCCCGGATGATTTTCCGCCGCCTCTGGGCAAAATGGGTAAAAAGTGAAACAAACCAATTTCACGGTCATGTCTATATTGGTTACACTCTTGCCAAGTGTAGCTTGCTCTAGCATCCAAAAACACAAAGGGTAATCGGTTTAAAGCGTAAATTCTCCACTCGCGCTTTAAAAACCTTATTACTTTCGCGAAAACCAAAACCGAAACCTTACTAATTTGTCCATGCGCGCCGCATCTCCCATCGAATAGTATGTGGCGCCCTTTTCAAATAATTATAGTGCTGCATAGCATAACGTCTTTTTGGCGTGTGCTCGTGTTTGATAAACCGGTATGGACAATAGCGTGTTATCGCCTCCGATGCAGCAGGTGTACGGCGAAGAACGAAAATATACTGGGTTTCTGATTGTTGAGTCGCAGCACTTTTCCATGTGAATGTAAACTGCAAATGTATAAATGGCATATCTTAATTCCGCAGAGAACCATGATCTTTGAGACTTTTCTAATCATGTTTCTGAGAGATGGGCACATCCTTGAATTCTCACCCCCGTTATTCCCCCTTATTGTACATGAGGTTTTAAGGAGAAATAAATGTACAGTCACTGATGAAATGCTTCTTAATTAAGCGCGTTGGACAGTAACGATAGAACGATGTAATAATATATTGTCGAGCGATTCCTTTAATGGAGAGCGTGTTCGTTTGATGTAGTACAGTTTGCAGCACCCTTAATACAGAAATGGGTGCCTTTCCTCGCTCTTCCTGTAAGCATAAAAAATTATTGAATTATATTCTCAATATGCGTCGCGGTTTAAGGAAAATTAGCTCTTCAAAGCTTCTAAAAACAATATACAGGAAGGTATTGCATTGCCGTTGGACAATATTTTTTTATTGCTGAAATAGCAAAGGAAGCGGAGGACTCTGACAATAGTTGCGGCCCCCCGATTCTG
>JARKHS020033431.1:0-15254 GCA_030143305.2 Amblyomma americanum
CACGTGGCCCAGGTGGCAGATGGGCCACCTGCTGTGCATCTCTGGGGATTTTTCGCTCACGCTATCGAGTTAATAGAAAAAAGAAATTCCCACCAGCTTTCCCTGCTTTCAATGTTCCTTCATATTGCCACCTACAAACGCAGCAGGAAGCGGGAAGGACAGGCGTTTACGGGGACGAGGCTTGCGGAACAGCCGCGCTCATTTAAGACAGAGAAGACGCTGGGCTACGCGCTGAGAGACCAGGTTCGGCCGCCAGGTGGCGCCGGCAGTGTCAGCAGTGTAAAAAAAAACTTAGCATAGTGGCGACTACCACTGGCCCGTTTCCTACCTTCCATCCATCCATACAGTTTGACAATAGGTATACCGTAACCGCGCCCTCATTTCTATAACCTTGTCTGCTCATTCTCATTTAAGTCACACTCCTCGGCCATTCTGGCGTATACCGCACATTTTGCCGTCCAGACATCAGAACTCATATGACAACGCTGGGAACGCACGGTAGCCTGTGATTTTAGAATTTAGTGGTTTTAGAGGAAACGAAATGGTGCAGTAACTGTCTCACATACATCGGTGGACACCTCAACAGCACCGTGAGGGAAGGGTGGAAGTTGGGCGTGAAAGAAGAAAGAGGTGCCGTAGTGGAGGGCTTCGGAATAATTTCGACCACCTGGGAATATTTAACGTACACTGACATCGTACAGCACACGAGTGCCTTTTGCGTTTCGCCTCCATCGAAACGCCGCCACCGCGGTCGGGTCGTTCGAAGGCGGGTACCCCGGCTCAGTAATAGAGCACTCTAACCACTGAGCCAGCGCGGCTGGACTGCGATTTCAGAAGCAAAGGTTTAACTGCACGCATCCCTGTGGAACGATTGCCTCGCTTGTTTGAAAGCTTCATCAAAGAAATCAAGATGTCTACGAATAGCAGAGGATGAGACCACGATCAGCCATACCCTACTTCCATCAGATATCGCCCCACCTTCCGATGGTGGCTCAAAAATGTGGCATCACGATTGCGTTTACAGCCTAAAATAAAGCTGAAGGATGTTGCAACGTAGTAAATGAGGCAGCGAATTGGCTACCACAGAATGCGCGCAAAAGTGTTACTGGAATTCAAGGTGACTGCCGTTTATAAATTATCGCAATCTTTCGGAAGGTGCAGACAAGGACGTGCGTAAATGAGGGATTGCGCAGCCACCGCCGGTCACTGCATGCAATGGCGAGGAGGTGAGAATTTGGCTCATTATGGTCTGGTGCAACGCATGTTATTTTCATAATTTTCATCTTCAAAGTGTCTCCTCTCAGATGTGGTGTAAAAATTTCTAACCGTACGGTACGCATAAAGAAGGCAGTCCATGTGTAAGCCCCGCCTCTGTGGTGCTTGCTAATGCAGAGTTCCGGTGTGTGACACAAAAAAAAAATATGTGATACGCGGTTTCTTTACTTGACCCATCCCACCCCATTTTGTTGAGTCGAAGAGAATCCCAGAAATACGCCATCACATGCCGAGATCCAAGCTGACCAGGAACGCGAGCCCAACCCCGGAATAAACGTGCTCTGACGAAGATGCCGTCCAAGACGGCTCTTTTGTATTCTGCCTCCTCCGCCCACCCCCCCTCCCGGATTACCCGAGCTTTGTAAAATTACGCCACTTACCATGAAGCCCTCTAATTTGTCTTGCAGCATTTGAGCCCTGCGTTCGTCTGTCATACTTCTCTGAAATTGACATTGAGAAAAAAAAAAGGAAGCAGTACATAGGACACCGATCCCCCAGTGTGGGTATGTGCCATCTTTTGATAGGCTAACAACAACAACGTATTACTTCATTAAACCGAGATCTAGCGGCGCAACAATACAGCACTGCTCCAAACGTTACGGCAGAAGTTTTGACCGACTGTGGAGGAATGGAAGCACAACAAAAAATCAATTATAACAACGGAGTGTGAACCTCAGATAGTGCTATATATAACAGCGGGATTGATATCTAGACGACAATCATGACGTCCTCATTTCGTTAGCAAACAATTTTCAAAAAAGTGAACTTTAGCTTTCAAGAGAAGAATACTTTTTATTCCCGCTTCACTTGAGTAAAGAAATTTTTCTAGCCGCAGAGCTGCTGGCTATACTTGGCCGAATGAAATAAAAGCAGAATAACAAGTTGGGCTCACTATAACTTGAAAGATATTTTGCTTGAGCGCATTTTTTTCGGCTTCGGTCAAAGTGCTCGGGTCTCTGGACCGCACGTTTGAGATCTGCAACACAAGCGAGAGGAGGAATTAGTGCATCAATGTTTCGTATCGTATTATATCCACAAAATGAAGAATAGCATATCAACTTATTTTGACAACAGTTATTTTTTTTCTGGAGACCCCCATTCTTATCAACTTCATTTCATATTGAAATCATGGAATAATACCCGAACTTTAAATTTCGCAAGAGAGCCAAAACTAACTTTATGGGTGAACCATCCGCAGAAGCTGCGAATGCATAACCGCAATCAGCGTTTGTGAGAGCATTTATTACGCTTTCGTCTCAACCAGCTGCACTGTGCATAGACCTTTGCATTATCATAGGGTTCAAGATAGCCATAATATACAGTTCTGCCGCCAGGTGTGCTGCATGTGTGCAAGAAATTAATTTATTTATTTATTAAAAGGAAAAGGCTATATGAAGCCCGAGAACAAGTATGAATACTGGACAGAAAGCTAATGTCTAAATCCAATAAAACCTGCCGACGTATATGGCTTATCAAGGTACACACGCAACCGAAATTTAATTAAGACGCAAAAAAAATTTCAACAGCAGCACGGAGTAAAGGGCGAGTTTGTCATCATTCGTCATGCTATTCGAAAGCGAGGAACACATGCGGCAAAAAGAAGCGCCCGCGCAGTCTTTCTTTCTGTCCCTGGTGCACGTCGCGCTGGATCAAAATTATGAACTAAAGAAACGTATACTTAGACTGAAGTTGTGCGTTAATGCCTGAATGCTGTTTATTAAAGAATATTGGCCAAAAAGTCAAAAGTGTACTGTTCGAATGTCTCATATCACTTTTCGTGACAGTGCCAATTGCCTACACGTAAAATGCCACCAAAGGACGCTTGAAACAACAGGTCGCTTGCTCTATTTTACGACTTTCTATTTTTCCACCGCGAAACCAAGCCCTGCAGTCATTTCGCATGACCATATCTAAGTAAAACTGTCAAGAATCAGGTTATTTATTCACAACTGTAAGAGAGGGAGGCTAGGAGGAAAGATGGTACTAGAAAAATCCATTTTTTTCCTTCTTAAAAAAGTCAGGTTCCCCAAGAGCTGCCACGAAATAGCTCGCTGAAGTGATAGAAGGCACTGAAACACCTCTCCCCAGAAGGTGCTTCAAAACCCCTTTAAAGAACCCCAGGCGGCCTAAATTATTCCGGAGCCCTCCACTACGGCGTCCCTCATAGCCTATGCGTCGTTTCGGGACTTCAAGCCCCCGAGTTTACAAAGGGCGAAATTTAATAGGCAGCAAATAATGAATATGTTTGAGTATGCGCCCGTTACAAAGGTGTGAGAAACTAAGAAATCTTTCACAAAAGTTGACCGGCCTGGACATCATGGTTGTGCTAGGATTTTTAAAATTAATTCCCGCTTCAGGCTCATTTGCCTTCGTCGTTAGTGTTCCTTAAGTGTTCACTAGGCTCATGGCCAGTAGTTAAATACAATGAAACTCTTCGCCTTCGACGGCCCGTAGGCAGTATAATGAACAAAACAACTTTGTTGCTTGTTCTGGAGCGCTCTTCCCAGCTCCTGAAATGTGAACGAGATGTAGACTAAGTCAGGAGACATAAAAGCATCCTTTTGTCATACCTCGTGGGCATTCTTGTGTGTGTTGTGTTGTATTGCGTAGTGTTGCCTTTTGTTGGGTTTTATGGCACATAGGCCTAACTAAGGCCATCATGCGCAAAGCTTGGGGTGTAGGAAAAACTGTCTGAAGAATTTTACAGAAATGCGAAAAATCGTCGAAGGTGTAAGCGCTTAAAAAGTTAGCACTACCTTGTGATAACAAAGAAAATAAATTTTAGAAATGGCAACTAATAAAAAGCTTCAAAGAGGGTCAGGTAACCTCAGAGGCCATTCTTCTGTACAGAAAGAATTCTGTACAGCTGTATTCTGCCTCCAAATAAACTTCCAGGTCCAAATTCATTTTTCCTAGGCGTCTACAATGCACCATAGACCGCTGCTATACACATCGCCGCCAATAAAGAACACAGTGAGTCGCAAGTCTACAATGATCATATGAGACAGTCGGTTCACGAGCGCGAAGAACGGCACCAGTCGCGTGAAATGCCGTCTTTAGGGCAAATACAGTACAGCGTTTCCGGCGTACAGTCAAAGAAAAAAGTTTATGGGATGCGAGTTCACGGGAAAAAAAAAATTTTGCTTTGTGGTCAGGCAAAGGAGGTAAAAAAACATAGAAACAGCGGACATATGCGCTCCATCTGCTGGAGTGTATACCAGCTGACTGGCTAGTGAGGCAACGAAGGATTTTTTTTTTTTTTACGGAAACGCGCAATACGGAAACTTTCTCCACGACAGTACGCTCTGCCGGCCCATGCTCAGGGGGGCACACCCAGCAAGATAAAGCACGCAATGAAAAATTGCGCGCGAGCTCCAAACCTGTAGCTAGAAGCAAAGTGGAAGAAAACAAACGCTCGCACTGAGATGCAGTTGTCTTCGTTCGGGAAATGCATTAGCAGTATCACAAACATTCTGGTTTTGCTTTGTTCATGGGGTTTAACGTTCCCAAGCGACTCAAGCTACGAGGGACGCCGTAGTGGAGGGCTCCGGATAATTTCGACCACCTGGGGCTTTTTAACGTGCACTGACATCGCACAGCACAACGCGGGTCTCTAGCATTTCATCTCCATCGAAATTCGATTGCCACGGCTGGGATCAAGACCGCTTCTTTCGGGTCAGCCACCGCGACGGCTTCTGCTTAGAGAAAAGCTTGATTTATTAGCGTGTGATTCGTTCAAATCGACCTTCGTTACATAAAATTTGGAGCCTCAATCAGCAGCCACAGACTGCAGCTTCACTAGTCGAGGGCCCTTTTGTGGCAAATTAATTTCATTTCAGCTCCGCTCTCCTCAGCTAAGGGTGCAAACTCGGAAGTGCCGCCGGACTGAAGCCGAGGAAACCGAGCCTCGAGCAACGCTATCTGCGTAAACTCAATTCTGGCAAAGTGGAGAGCTGCTTCAAAAATCTCTTAGCACAGACGGGTGCGCCGCGGCGGCCTCCGTCCATCATTTTGGCTGCGTCCCGTCAATCGAGATGTTTGAGAGTTTCGCGCCTGGCGGGTATAAGTGACGTGGTACAGCTGACGTAAATTACGCGACTGAAGCATAGAGAAGTAGACGTAAGCGCGGAATGCACTGCAGGAAAGGCGTATTGTATTCAAGGATGGCTCATAGATACTGATAGTTGCACGCGAGTCCTGGCGAGCGTCCCTCATCAGCCACCTTCCTTTCCTGAGCTTTTCTACAGGACTGACAACGCGCCTTGCTTTCTTTGCCGAAGAGGGGATGGTGCCAGCACGTTGCTACACGGACCGCAGTGACATTCGCCACGGCCGGACGCCACAGCAACCACCTCTGCCGGCCATCACGTAGGAACAAATGAGAGCTGGTTAGTGGCCGTGCTGGTGGATGGCGCCATGTGACCTGTGTTCAGCGTAATGATGGCAAATGACGCGGCAATGTCGTCTCGCCTATCAAGTGCCGCCAGAACTGCGCGTGCGCCACTCAGGTTGCAAGGCAGAACAAAAGCTCCTTCGCGCCGCGCGATACCACGCGACCACGAAGACATTGTTGTCTACGCATGCGCTACAAGTAGCACCAGGGGGTGCACTGAAAACTTCGCCAAAGTTCGTTAAGGTTCGCCTCCCTGCTCTCCCTCTGTCTTTGTGCCAAGGTCGCCCGCGGCGCACTGGCAACGGGGGCCAAATGCATTTCATGCTTAATGGCCGTTTATCCCAAAGGGGAAGGTCAGTTTTCTTTTCAGTCCGTGCGCCGTAGGACCTCAAGTGATACCCTCGTAGAAAACGTATCGAACTTTTTTTTTCCCCGCCGCTCTAATTGTGCGTGTAACACAGGTTTTTCCTAAAGAAACCAATTTTTGTAATTAAGACAACGATGCGATGAGTAAAGCTGGAACCGCATGGCGCGTTTTCCGCGAGCGAAAAACGCGACGCGCGGCGAACGCCCGCGTTGCCGCCGACGCGCGAGCACCCGCACGAAAAAAGGGAGCGGCGCTTTCGCGTCGCGGCGGCATGCTCTCTGCCAGCGAGATAAATACAAAAACGGCGGGTAAACATGCCAAGTTCACACGCTTGTCGAGGCGAATGTACATAGAACAAGCAGGGCAGCCACATCACGTGTGCACAGATTCAGATTTGGTGCATACCGTCTACGCTGAGGGCATCTGCTATATAGCTCGCCAAGCCTGACCACGTTTCATGTTGTTTTTGTAGTTGCGGTCGCGTACGTCCCACAGAACGCGACGCTTCTCCACTTAAGTTATTAGGGCCTAGTTGAAGGTTGCTTTGTCCATTTCAGGTGAACACGATTCGCGAACGAAATCACGGTAGCACGTGTTTTCTTTGACGCACGCGCAAGTTCAGCCGAGAAAAAAAAAATCTAAGAGGTTCCGTCGAGATGCGCAGAGAGCAAGGCCATCTGGTGGCAAAACCACAAACCCAAAATGCCACGTGACCAATGCCACGTGACTTACCTGAACTCTGATTGGCGGACGCGCCGCGTGAGGCGTTTTTTTCTACTCCGAGTAGGAGCACGCGGCGGCGCGATTTCGTGACGGATCATACTGGGCACGCGTCAAAATGACGCGCTCGTCCCACCAACCGCGCGTCAATCGCGCCTGAAATCGCGCCATGCGGTTCCGCCTTAACACATCAGGCGTATACTTACTTCGCTGCTTTGGAGCTGTTGGTCGACCCTTAAGAGCTGCAAGACAAAAGAAAGACGGGAAAAACTTTTTATCTCTGTTGCAGAGATAATTTAAGACGTAATGAAATAGTCGTCATACCAGTTGCGTTTCTGGATCTGAAAACTGCTGTTGTTGGTAACATCTTCGCTCTGCAAGGATATAAAGAGGTCAACAGCAGAATGCATTCCTCAACGTTCCCCTCACAACATATATGCCCGTAAGATCGTATCATTACCCTTTGCACAGGGACGCAGCCAAACTATTAAGGCGGAACCGCATGGCGCGTTTTCCGCGAGCGAAAAACGCGACGCGCGGTGGACGCCCGCGTTGCCGTCAACGCGCGAGCACCCGCACGAAAAAAGGGGAGCGGCGCCTTCGCGGCGCGTTTTCCGGGTTGCCAGACAACGTCACTCCCAACGACATGAATTGTCCCTGCTACCGCATATGTAATATGCCCTTAAACTTACACAACACTGCAATAGAAATAATCTTAGTGTAATTACACAGCGACATTTTTTTTCTGAAGTATATTTATCAAGCTTAATTTCAAGCAGGAAGAGTGAGTGCGAAACTGCGACTATGTACTTTCTGCATGCCAAGAGGCCGCTGCTTGTTTACAACTCGACATAGAAAATGGAGTGTCGGGCGCTTACTACAGAGCAGAAGAGGCGGTCGCGTATATCCCACAGGACTCGACGCCTCTCCACTTCCGTGATAAGGGCCTCGTTGAAGACTGCTTTCTCCATTTTCAATGAACACGATGCGCGCACGAAACAGTAGCACGTGTTTTTCACGTGTGCGCCGGTTCTGCAGAGCGAAAAAAAAAATGCGCCGAAGAGGTTCCGTCGAGATGCGCAGAGAGTAGGGCCATCTAGTGGCAAAACCAAAAACCAAAAATGCCACGTGACCAAATACCACGTGACTTACTTGAAATCTGATTGGCGGACGCGCCCCTGACGCGCCGCGCGAGGCGTTTTTTTCTCCTCCGAGTAGGAGCACGCGGCGGCGCGATTTCGTGACGGATCATACTGGGCACGCGTCAAAATGACGCACGCGTCCCACCATCCGCGCGTCAATCGCGCCTGAAATCGCGCCATGCGGTTCCGCCTTTACGGAGCATGCTTTTGCGTTTGAAATTTTCTCACGCATTCCTCAAAAAAAAAATATGAAGGTTTCTTGTGGTTATGGCGGGCGCACCAACGCCATTTGCTAGCACGTGTACGCCCCAAATTTCGCGAAGTAAGGCGTGGGAAAGGTTTCATCGGTGAGGCGTGCTCCGTGCTGTTATAGCCGCGACTGTACTTTACCCTCGCGTTAAGCGTCCAATCCATAACAGGCAGTTATTTTCAATTGCTTCGCCAATATTGTTGACACAATAATGCGAGCAAAAACCTAAAATCAGTGCTCTACAGCGAAATTACACGATTAATAGTCGGCTTGTATGCATCTGCAAAACCACAACAAGCATTTTTTCATAGGGATAAAAACAGCAAGAGGACTTGTTAATCTCTTCCCACGTTGGCCAAGTTTCTGTTATCATCTGCACAGTGGCGGCAATTTCAGACCTTCGCCTCCCGTTCATAAAAGTTCATACCAGAGGGCACGCCACGTTGGTTCGTTTTTTCAAAAGCTTAAGAGTCAAAAGTGTTTGCTAATTTGCAGAAACCTGTGTAGCCATTGAAGCAAAATGATATTCGGTTACCATGGCAGGTGTAGTAGTCTTCGATGCTAGGCTACGACAAATGCAACACGTGCTGGAACACAGAAGCTACCTACCAGGCGTATTTAAAGGCTACATGCACTGAATACTTTCTAGTGCAATCTCTCTCAAAAGGGGTAACAATGCGTTGCCAAACAATCACCTGCATAAAGGTTAAACCGCGGCAAATTGTAGAACACTAAATAAGAAAGCGCAATATATACAGGGTGTTTCCCTAATACTGTCAACAATTTTTAAACATAAGCTTTGGGTTAGAAGAGCGCTTTTTTTTCGGCGTAGAGTTGTCAGCGGTGTAGCGCATAAGATTAAAGCTAAGAAGTGCTAACATAGAGTTAACTTTTTAATTATTACCGTTAGGCTGCTTATTGCAGTGCTCAACGCTCCTCGCCAGTTAGCTGCTTCAGCGCGGGCGGGGCGTCACGTGGCACGTACGCCACGGAGTGCATAGATTTGATGGACGCAGGTGTTCACTCTACACAGGTGCGCGATTCTCGAATGACTCGACAAATGGCCCAAACTTGATTGGGCCACAGCGCCGATGGTAATCGCGCCTTCGAAATTCTAAAATTGATTATCATTACTTACACTGGGCTGCACGCCTCTCTATAAATAAAGAGCCTAGCAGTAATAGTTAAAAAGTTTGCTTAGTACTATTTAACCAGCGTGCTAGTTAGCACGCCTTAGATGTATTCTACTCTTCTAACTGAAAAGGACTATTTTTAAAAATTGCTCCCAGTCGTAGGGGAAACACTCTGTATATGCGCCCATTTAATTAGAGCAGGCCACAGTAACGCTACAGCGTACCATTTTGAAATCGACGTCGGCACTTCGCGCTCATACTGGTTCTACTTCCTTCCTCGCCCAGCACACGCAGCAACGTCCGTAGACAGCGCATGCCTGCAGCACATGCGGCATTCACTGGTGTAGAACGAGTTCGCGCAGCTATTTACATGCGTCTCGAAAAGTACTGCAGTCGTCTTCTATAGAACTTTTCGCATGCACACTCGCAGTGGCATCAAACGGGAAACTGCGAGTTCCGTTCGCGACTACACTGGCGCTAAATACTGCATACAACTTCCACTAGCCCATTAACGCGTCAAAGTGCCCTGAACGCTCGGTATACGTGCCATGCATCTAATCTTAATCATCTTAATCAATAATGGCAGTGGGAAGGTAAGTTCAGCTAGGTGATGGACTGACAGCCATTTGCTTCTCTTGTGCACGCGAGAGCCACGCACTATGAACAGAAAGGAGTAAGGAGGGTATAAACTGTCCATTATAAAAAAAGTGTCAATTTACTCCCTTTTACTCCGATATAGGCGTATTCGCGTTTAGAGTGCGTGAAACTATATGAAAATCGAGGCAGGTAAAAGGATAACTCCAGTGGTATAAATGATGTATGCGCGGCTGCGCTAGTTTTCATGTAAACCTGCGCACTATCGCTTTCAGCCGTATTTATACTAATAATATCGCGTAGGAGCGTTTTGCTTCTCTTCGCAGGGATCGAAATCACCTAACCTTTCTCCAAAATTGCATCCTTCGCTGTGATTTAAATTAATAATGCTGGTCCTCCGAACTGAACTAGGATTTCTGTCCATACCGCAGGAGAGGTAAAAACGATGCTGTTGACTGCGCATGCGTCACGCTTGGCCAGCACGATGACGCACTTACGGGTTCGTATGTTTGGCAGTCGACAGAGGTCAAACTTACGCCGTTTCACAGTTCAGAAAAAAAGTGCACAGTGACAACATGCATGTAGCCAGATTGATGAAAACACGACATGAAATAAATTGGATCAACTTATACTGCTTCGCTGCAGTGACGATCACCGAGGGAAAGGTTGGGAGCTCACCGTGTAATATTCGTGAAGAAGCCGACGATCTACTAGAGACGAGATTTAATGCTCTGTTGCATTTGTTTTGCTGGCCAACATGTACACATTTCACGTGCGCATAATGACCTGCAGACGCTAACATTGTCGTACTTGAAGAGCTTTTACAACTGCAGTGGTGGGAAGTGCAACATTAATTTCCGTATCACGCTGATCTAGCAGTGAAAAGTGTGTTTACTAAGTAAAGCAATCGAGCTGAACAAAATCATGTGATATGCTGACGGAGAATATATACGCACTCAGAGTCTGTCGAAGTAAAAGTGCTTCTACTACAGGCGAAAGGGTCCAACGTGTAAATCCAGCGAATGGACAACCAGCTAAAGTAGCTAGGTTTGAAAAAGCGGATTGTCTAATTATTTGCGCGTGAAGTCCTTCAGACCGCGACCCCGGCGCTGCCTTTTGTTCGCAGACATGAAGGCGTGTCCGCACAGACACAGAACCTTCGGTTACTCTAGAACCACCAAAGTCACGTGTGATTACACAGCCATATTCCCGAGAGCGACAATTTCCGACCCGCCTCGTTTTCATTAACCGCCAGCGGAATGCAAGAACTTCCGGCCACGACATACTACGACGACCCCGGCGTCGATTAGCGCGGATATATTGATATATACAGAAAGACTGCAAAACATTTCGCGGAACTGCAGAAGCCTGCAGGACGCATACGCCATTTGGACGAATCGAACGACAATCGCGATGCGAAAGACGGTTAGAGAACATGAGTTTTAACGACGCGAGGCCGCACGTGAGCTATGAGAGGTGTCGTTGTGAGGTGGAGGCTTCGGATTATTTTTACCGCCTTGAATTTTCTTCTTGACCTGGAACAATACGGTCGTTTTTGAGGAACAAATTATGCCGAATGACACGTGTGGCAGTGAAAGCATGCATGAGCCGCCAAAATGCCAAAATACGGTGGCTGCCTTAGTTCAACAACCGCACAGTGGTCTGCCGACGGACAGTAGTAAACGCGCCAAAGATGTGTTCAGGATGTCCACTTGTTATACTTCAGTATTATGGCCACTGACTCGCAATTGTTTTTAATATACCTCCAGCTGAGAACGCGGGCTTCACGTCGTCTATTCTATTTCCTAACTCTTCCGGTTGCAAACTTCTCAACTGAAGATGGAATTGATGATACCGAGATTCAAGCACTGACCGTCCTGGGGCCGTCTACTTCCCTGCTGCTAACGGAGCGAAAACTATTACTGCATCACACCATGGACACAGTACCTTCAGCGGTGAGGTCAAATCTTGAGGCATCCGAAGACGAGCCTTGGCGCCGGCTGTCGTAATTGGTACGTTGCTCTCTAGCTAGCACCGCGACGGCAACCAGCAACACCAGAAAGTGCGAGATGCAACTCATACTGTGCATAGGGAAAGCCTCGGCGCACTAGGTCTGTAACCGAGTCGGATTGACTTTAATTTGCAGCGGCCGGACTGTGGGGCCCCTTTATGCCTTCGGTGCCGATAGGCGCGTCTTCTCTCACTGACACCGGTGTGCGGCTCGGCTGTTTGGACACCTGCACTGCGTCAGCAGCCCGCCTTAGACAAAGCCGAACTCGCACCGCATGGCCCGCGTCTCCTTTTGTTCGCAGCAACAAATGGTAGCATGCCCCTGGCAAGGACGGAAAAGCAAATTCGCGCCAGGAAACGCTATTCAGCGTCGTCTGACTTGCGCAGGGCAGGTGCTCGCGCCGGCGTCACAATATGGCCGCGCAATGGTCCGGAGATTTGCGGACTACCACGATACGGACAGCGTATTAATAAATCTGATCGTTAAGCCTGCTGTGCAAGCACGTGGATTCCGAGCGACCACAAACAGTGAAGGTTTGAGGAAACGAGGCATCTTTCTTTCAAGGTCAACAATAAGCAGCATTGGCTTTGGAACATACAATGGAACCGAGCTCCCCAATAACTCAGCACTGTTCCTGTGTTGTGCCCGGGCGTAGAACAGAATGCCGCGACCAGCTTTCACTGTGTTCAGTTTCGTGTCTGCAATAAGGTCGCGCGAGAAAGGGGTAGTGTAACATCACACGCCGATTTTGAGCGATACGACACTGGCGGAAGCAGAGTCGCTGCCGCTTAGCACTTGGCTCGCTCCATTGTCCAGTCTAAGATACTCATTCCCGCTCCTTCAAGGACTCTTCAGAGTAGTACATATATAATATGGTGGAGCTGCCATAAAAAGAATGTAAACCAATAAGCTCCTGCCTGCACCACTGACGTATAACAGGCTTGACCCAATCGTAAAATAAATGAAAAGGCCCGAAGGCAATCCATCGTTTTGCCACCCGTAGGTGGAAAAATACAAGAAAGGGGGGGGGGGGGGAAATGCTACAAGCGACCCATCGCCGGGGGAACGGGCCCGGGGAGACTCCCCTGATCTTCCCTAGGACGTAGCGGAGGGGGTGGGATATAGGGTATGGGAAATTGGAGTTGGGAAAGGGTTATGGGAAATGGGGTGGGAATGGGGACAGCGAGATTTTGCTCTGATCCTTCGTTTGACATCGACTCCATTTCTGGCCCGCCTGGCCAGGACAGGTAGGGCATCGAGCTTTTCCAATGGTGCGGCTCCCCCACGGGATGCACGACCACCCACTCACTGGCTCCGACCGTCGGAGACAGGAAAGGAAGAAAAAAAAATTCCTAACTTGGGGTCCGCAGCCACCTGCTCCTCCACGATTTTAAGGGTTGGATCGGACCGGCCGGTTACTAGCCGTCGACTGTGTTTCGCGGTTTTTCAGACTCCGGAAGTGTGTGTGGCGTGGTCCGGCCAACAGAGGCCCAGGTCGTCAGCCTATCGGCGCTTGGCCCTCGGCACCATAACCCGGTAACCCTGGGGGACCCACCTGTGCTACCTTCCAACCACCATGCACTTATTTCCTCCCCTTGCTTGCTCCACGCCTACTGAGGAGGGAGCATTCAAGGCCGGGCGCCCGGGCCACGAACCAAGAATCGGGCATAGGGTGAGATAAGCCGGGCCTACTCCACCGGTACTCCACACATCGACGGTTTTCGCACTGGTCCTACTGCACACCCTCTACCTCGGCGTCCCCAGTGGCCCCCAAGACCGGGTCAGCCTCGGCGTCCGCAATATGCCAACCCATCATAAGCGATCCGCAATGAGACTGCTTCCCCGAGGACATCGATTCCGAGGAGCTCGGGCTGTCGGAACCCCCGCGCGGACCTGGCCTCTATGTAGCCAGAAACCAGGTGGATGGATGAGATCTAGGTAGAGCTCTTCCTTGTTGCTATCCTAGCGGCAGAAAGGGAAATTAGGCAAAGTCCTGTCACCGGCAAAAGGGTGCGTCCCCAAGTTCTCGTTGCTTCGCTTTCCCATCCAGTTGTCCGCCGCCCGTCCTCATTAAATTTGACCATTAATTTTCGGTTTCAGGCGTGGTACGCGAAGTTTAGATAGGGGCAACGTAAGTTATCTTAGTTATGACGAAGGCCTGGACTAGCCTAACCAGACTTTCTTCCCTCATGCCAGACCGCCTGTTGGCTATTCTGCGGATGAGTCTCATGGCACCGCGGCGCGCTCTAGTCTACAACTGTATTTATTTTCTCCTGATTGGATCTGTTCGCGTGTATTAACAGCTTTTTGGATGAGGCGTCCACCCGCCTCGAGGTAGACGTCAGGGGAGTCTGCTACGCTTGGCGCGACAGAGGAGGAGCTCTGCCTTCTGCGCCGAGCACAGGTCCCGAAGTTCCCTACGTATTCCTAAACTATTTGGATGGCCCTTTGCAGGGTCTCCTCGATCTGAGAATCGCTGCTTTCGACTATCGACAGCATGATGTCTGCATACAGGCTGTGATTTAGGTCTCGTATAGCTAGAGACTTCTCAGTGAGCTTGACCATGGCTACATTGAAAGGGTGAGAGCACTGAGCCCTGTAGCGTCCCATTGATACATAGCTTAATTTCGCCGGATCAGCTTTCTCCGGTTTGGATTTTGGCCTCTTCTCGAGAGTATGTCTTTGATATAGTTGTAGGTCCTCTGTCTTACACCTAGGTCTTGTATGTTTTACAAGACCGCTCTGTGTGTTACCTTGTCACATGCTTTTGCCGAGTCAAGCCCGAGGATCGCTCTGGTGTCCTATAGTTTCCGTGATTAGCGTTTGGTGCTTCAGTTAAAGCATCACGTCCTGGGTGGAGAGCTTAGGCCTGAATCTTACCATGGAGTGGCTCCTGCATGCAGTTACTGAGCCGCGTTCGAATTTCTCGTTCCCTTAGTTTCCCGGCGCATGTCGTTAGAGAGATGGACATGAGGTGTTCTACTTTCAGCGCCCTACCTGTTTTAGGAATTCGCGCGACCTGGGCGGTCTTCTACTGTTATGAGAGTTTCCCTCTATCCAACATTTATGTATGAAGTTTGTGAGGGCTGCGATCTAATTGTTATCCAGGTTACGGAGCGAATTGTTGCCGACTCTGTCGGGACCCGGGTAAAATTTGGTTTCAAATTTGGCTATTCCCGCCCTGATTTCAGATTCGCTTATGGGCTCGTCCAGCTTTGTGTTGCTTGGCCCTGTGTAATAGGGGAAGGGTTCCGTGCTAATGTCCCCTATGTATCTTTCTAGGATCTATCTCATGGGATCTTCCTCTGAACCTTCGTATTGGTGTTGGATTTTCTGAAGGCTGCGCCTATGCGTGGATTTGCAACCGTA
>JARKHS020033432.1:0-91622 GCA_030143305.2 Amblyomma americanum
AGAGTGCCGTTTTGCAGCCGGTGGCACGAAATGGAACAATACAGCGGGATAGAAAAATGAGCTCAACTACAGTTACCAAATGGATAGTTTACAACCGGCTGTGGACACGTTGCTTGCTGCTTGAGAGCGACATTCTTTTATGGAGAAGATGGCGATAGAAGTAGATCGGAGTACCACATTCTGCTGCCAACGAAAGACACGAACGGGAAAACTTCCCTCTATTTATAACAAAGCTGCCATATCTACGAACCCTTTCGGACGCGACAAATTCTACGTCCGTCTAATCACTTGACACATTCGTGATATAATGGTGCACCAGTAGTGACACCCGATTTCGTATAGACGCTAGTCAGGTGACGTCACGCGCGACATTTGGGCGTTCAGCACTGGCTGAGTGGTTAGGGCGCTCGACTACTGATCCGGAGTTCCCGGGTTCGAACCCGACCGCGGCGGCTGCGTTTTTATGGAGGAAAAACGCTAAGGCGCCCGTGTGCTGTGCGATGTCAGTGCACGTTAAAGATCCCCAGGTGGTCGAAATTATTCCGGAGCCCTCCACTACGGCACCTATTGCCCCGCCGCGGTGGCTCAGTGGTTAGGGCGCTCGACTACTGATCCGGAGTTCCCGGGTTCGAACCCGACCGCGGCGGCTGCGTTTTTATGGAGGAAAAACGCTAAGGCGCCCGTGTGCTGTGCGATGTCAGTGCACGTTAAAGATCCCCAGGTGGTCGAAATTATTCCGGAGCCCTCCACTACGGCACCTATTCTTCCTTTCTTCTTTCACTCCCTCCTTTATTCCTTCCCTTACGGCGCGGTTCAGGTGTCCAAAGATATATGAGACAGATACTGCGCCATTTCCTTTCCCCCCAAAAAACCAATTATTATTATTACTCAGCTTCAGTGGTGCAGGTCCGGGAGAGGGGGGGATAAGCCGATTAGGCATGCACTGTGACTGTAGCCTTTTGTCGTGCTGCGCGGACGTCAAAATGGCGAAATCTTGAGTGGATACCTCCTATAGGCCCGGCTCTGAACGCGCCATGATTCTGCTGTCCGTCATACGACCGGTGCAGCTCTATGCGCTGTTGTCTTTATATTTGTCAAACCTACCTTTATGCTCAGTGTTGCAGCAATATCACTTCTCATTCTTTGTATGCGACATTGCTGCAAATTTTTGGTCTATTTTTTCCTGTCAACACCTGGGAGCGGGGAGACCAGCCAAAGGCTGGTTCGACATTGCTGTTCGTTTTTCGTCCTCAGTTCTTGTTTATTGAGAAAACTGAAGTAAGTGACCGAAAATAAAACAAATACGCGGTATAAGAACTGGGAAATGAAACCAGAAATCAGTGGGTGATATTAGTTGTGTTTGCTAATATGTAATCACTGTAATGCCGCGCCTCGTTTGCGGCCTCGTTAGCTTTGTTTTAAAGCTTGTGGTCTCTGTAACGCTCTCGTCTTCTCAGAACTTTCTCCAAGCTCCCTGCTCGCATGGCCCACGCAGGCATAGTCAAATGAGCGGCGCATTCTAAAGTAACCATCTGCTCAACGGCGCTGCTATGACGGGGTGTCCATTTTGCACAATGAGAGCGGGTCCAGTGCAACTCCCAATGAAGGAGCGCGCACGACTCTTAACGAGAGGCGGCTGTCGACAACCGTTTCTGCTTGAGCGGACAGTCGGAACTACAAAAGCAGCCAGGTGCGCAAGACAGCCCTCTTTATTTTGTGGCCTTCCCGCAGCCTCTACCATGCCGACGCTCCACGACCCGACCGTGTCACGGCGGCTTACGCCAACGCCCCGCAGCGATCGGCGCCGAACTAACTAACTAGTTATCCATCGCGCTGCTGTCGCAAGCGTCTCAACTGCAAACGCGCTGACAACTGTGGAGGACTCGATGCAAGGAAATGTACGCCGTCAGTGTCAAGCCTGCGAGGTTGGTGAGTGATCAGTGACTGCATGTCAGAGGCAAGGGCAGCCGGCAGCAAAATAGAAAGGGAGAAACCGACGTGTCGAGAGAGATTTCGAATATTTGGTTCCTGTTTTTTGTTTTTATCACGGTGGCTTTGGGTTCGAGGTTCTGCTCAACCCTCACGGGCTGTGTGAGAATTTCCTTGGTTTATTGGGGCCTGGGGCGGGTATCAGGGAATGGCCGCCAGAACTTCAAGAGGTATATCGGTCAGTCCGAAAGGTGCCTCTATGAAAGGCTTCGTGAGCACAAACAAAACATGAGCACATACACTGGTAGCAATCAAGCTTTTCAATGTACGAAGTGTGGCTGTGTGCCCTTGCTGAACAAATGCTTTACCATGGGCAGAAACAGAGATAAGTTAACGCGTGAGGTATTAGAAGATGCGGACTATTAGGTAACTGCTCTGCATGATAAATGTGTTAGCACATCTATCTTTGTCCGAAATAAAGATGACCTTTCTAAGTTTCGAAAAGTGGTGATTCTACCTTTCTGTTTTTCTTGTTCTCTTTAACGCTTTTTCTGGCGCGTGGCCCGGTTTGTTCTCCCACGTGTCACGTTCGCCTTGGTCGTCTGCGAATCTTTCAGTCGGAAGTTAACGCCTGTGGCGTGTGTCGGTTCTTTGGTCGTCGGCTTGGTTTTCCGCTACCCCACGTGCCCTTGATCAACTTCTTCATATCAGAAGGCTTCAAAAATGCAAGAAAGAACATTTAACAGTCGTCTGGGTAGAGACTAGTGCGTATCAAGTAGTTTTACAGCAGCTACATTTTAACTAAAACGTTTGGCCGAAATGTATGGTTCTTCAGAGTGGTTTCTATGTGTCTGTGTTTTTTTAGTTACAACTGTTGAACTTCTTTGTGTGACTTCAATTCTTTAACTTACAATTTGCCTTTGTATATTTTTGTAAATATATATTTCTCCATCACCTACATCACCGCCTCCCGGTTCATCACCGCCGAATCACCCTCACTGGAGGTGTCTGAGCCCCTCCGAAGGAATGGAATGAACCGTCGTAAAATTTACTAACACTAATATTCACGAATGGTGCGCTTCATGCTGATTCGGTTAAAGAAAACACCACTCTCCTCTTAGTTTGACCCGTGATACTATTTCCGCATCCTTGTTGACTATAGTGCACAGAACTTCAAGGCTACGGGAAGGACTGAAGATAAGCGACGCAGAAAGTAAATCACTGAGCAAAAGATTCGCTCCGTGTATCCCATTAGCTGCAAACATCAAGTGCGCTAGAATCACGTCTGTTAACCCGAGGAGTTTCCATTACATGCACCGTTCCAACCGAAGCTTTACAGCAAAATTTTCAGCATTTTTGGAGGCCACAGTGTTTTAATTCACAGTTAGAACAATGTGAACTAGCGTTTGTTTAAGGTGCATGCGTTTTTGCAAAGAAATTATTTATGCGCCTTCTTACTTTACTTTTCTGCTTTTTCCAAGCAGTAGCCCGAAACCTCTTTTATATGTATTTTTACGCTTCCTTTTCTAGCATCGACAATATGCACGATTTACCTCTCTGAATTATTCAGGGCGTAAAATAAAAAAAAATTCTAAAATCATTGTACTAAGAAAAAATGAGGATCGACTACGAAAGGCATTACCGCGGCGTTGTACTAATATTTTATTCTTTCTTTCCAAATTTAACGCCGGGGGTATTTATCTTTATTTGTAATGGCTCTTACAACCCCTTGTCATGTCCCGTTTTCTATACAGATTTTTGTATGTTCACTACTGTCTTCTCTTCGAGCAAGGAATCAGCGCTTATAAGAAGGTTTTGTCAAATGAAAGCAAACTGGATCACAAACGTCTTTTATGAATATTCGCCGTTCTTCTTTTGCAGAATGACAACGTCATTTAAGGGAAGACGTGGAGCAACACAAAAGCGGGAAGTAGTATTCTTGTGCTCGGTTTAAAGGTAACACGTTGGAAGAACTCGATCCTCCCAAATGAAGCACAATCAACTACAATAGTGGAGGCAGCTGCGTCGTTGTCGCGTAAAGGGAAAGAAAAAGAGAACAAGACGCAAGAAGCAAAGACTGCAAAAATGTCTCCAGCTTTATTTCTGCTGAATAAACTGAAGAGAAAGATCTATACGACGAGAAGAAACTAAACTATCTGACTCTCAGAGACACCTATCAAGAGCGCGTCAGAAAGTAAAATGGAAAAAGAGAAAACGAACAAGATCCGCCACACCGAACACAAAAAGGCAAGAATGCGAGTTGGAAGGCGCACTAGAGAAGCCAGGCAGCAGCGGCAAGCATACAAGAGACAAGACCACAAAAAGCGCGTTACCGGCTACGGGGCTAGATTTATGGACAGTACACGGTGCTGAAGGCAGGGCGCGACTTTTGGTGCTGAGGGTCCTTACTTCCGCCGAGTACTTTGTTCTGCTTTGCTGAACACGGCGGGTATCTCGGGCCAGCGACATGTGCACGAAGTGGAAACAAGGAGCCAATCGATAGGCGCAATATTTTCGGCGTCAATGTGTAAGGATGGAGCAAGAGTGCTCCATTGCGGGCGTCTCGCTGGCTAGCTAGATACGTCCAGCGCAAACGACACTTGTCGTTAGTCATTGAGCGTAGGTAACAAACGGGGGTTGTGCAGCCACCATGAAACGGCTAAAGGAAACCGAACCGAGGCACATCAATGACAGCCGTCTTTTTTTTTCTTGTAGAAGCAAGTCATTGGCCTCTTGTAGAAGCAGGTCATTGGCGGGCCTTTTGACGACACCATGGAAAGAGAGAGAAAACAGACTTTCTGATGGTCTTATCAGTGCTCTTAACATCCGAAATTGAATAACTTGTTTTCAATTTGCAGCGTCTTCGCGCAGTGTGGTCACTATTTATTCATGCAAGTGTTGTGGCAGGTATTCCCTTCCTTTTCTCAGCTTTAGCAAACCAATGTACAGCACGCACGTGCCGAGCAGGATTAGTGCTTCGTATCTAGAACCACGAGATTTTACAACTGCACATTATCGGGTCTCACAGTTGAACACTTGCACTTTATTTCTCTTTTCAAGCTAGCGTCTAGTTGTATGAAAAAAAACTTTTACAACTTCTGCATGATATCTATATAGTTCATTTCGTAGCCTGTTAGTGCTTTAAACTATGGATAAATACCAAGTGAAAACAAGAAAAATATAAAGAGTATGACCAGCCTCAAGAAATTTTCAGAAACCTCACATAGCATGGTAACACTTGGGAGCTATGAACCTTTGCATAATAGCTGCTGCAAAAGCAAAGTCAGCTACTGGAGAGAAATTTTGAAGGTAAGATCTCTCTGAAGGGGCAAAAGAGTTAAACAGAAACGCCTCATATGAAGGACCTCACTGAGCCAAAGCTTATCCTATGAAGGACATTCACAATCGATTAACATTTTAACGCGACAGCGTTAAGGCGCCCGTTCGGCATCGTTGCCGTTTTCGTCAGCGGCGGCGCGTGAGCGAAAAAGCAGGTGGCCTACCTGTCACCTAAGACACGTGACCTTGTGAAGTCATCACGACATGCCCACCGTGGCAGGTCGAAGGTAAACTAAAAAGGGCCCAAAACGTTTTGGAATAGTTGACTCCCTCGAGATTAGAAAACCGGAAGGACGGAAGCAACGTTAAGAGGTGCAGGAAGCCAAATGGGTTCAGATGGACTGCTCATGGTACATCAGTACTCGGAGTGCCATCTCGTAGTGACGGCAACAACAACCACCGCCGGCAGCATTTGAAGGAAGAAACATTGATGTTTGTTGAATGGCTTAAGTGGTCTGAAGATTTACATGAGAGTCAGTTACAATATCGTTCTGTGTCTCATCATAACTAAACCGAAGAGCCTACCATCCTGCATTTTCAGCGGTTCACTAGTCGGCAGCATTGGAACTAAGAGACTATAATAACTGAATTCTCAGGTGAGAAAAACCACCTCCGCAGCAGCAAGCGAGTATGGCACGAAACTCATTCTTTTTGCGGAGAACAAAACGAGGATTGAAAGTTCGTTTATCTACAAGGTGTCCGTAATGCCTCTTTGCCCCTTCCCGTGTTTCAGTTCATAGTGTTTCCTCAAGTTATTCTGCCTTATAAAGGCGTGCTTGGCCACCAGTGTTCTTTATCTTCCCCTGAGGACGTCGAAACCTTGACAGTACACTCTTTGATTCTGTAGTATATGTGCTTCTTGTTTTTCGCTTTCTGCTCTTCAGCGGCCCCGCCGCGGTGGCTCAGTGGTTAGGGCGCTCGACTACTGATCCGGAGTTCCCGGGTTCGAACCCGACCGCGGCGGCTGCGTTTTTATGGAGGAAAAACGCTAAGCCGCCCGTGTGCTGTGCGATGTAAGTGCACGTTAAAGATCCCCAGGTGGTCGAAATTATTCCGGAGCCCTCCACTACGGCACCTATTCTTCCTTTCTTCTTTCACTCCCTCCTTTACCCCTTCCCTTACGGTGTCCAACGATATATGAGACAGATACTGCGCCATTTCCTTTCCCCCCAAAACCAATCTTCAGCGCAATTCACTAGCCTGCGCCGTTTGTCCAGCTGAATAAGACAGCACAATTAAAGTAAATTTCCACACTGCTATCCTAAAGCCTCGTGTTATCATCGATAGCAAAGTGACTGGCTACTGTCACTATGTGGTCGGTGCTAACGCAGTCATTATAAACGTATTAGTACCGAAAACACAAAGTTTAGTCTGACAGTTAAAGAGTACAAACAGCGAGAGCTTACTGCCAGTGTGGCATCGTTGCCAACAAGGCGTTTGCTAGGCGCGGTTGGTATAATGTCCTTTGTGAGAACAAAAATGCGCAAGGACGCCATGACAGCCGAACGTAGAGATAGTGCTTAAAATCAGAAAATCTGACCAATTTTAATTAGAAGAATCTCTCTAGGTTGGGGAGCTTTCATTTGAATAAGCTATTACCCATTACCATCCATCTATGGGCCGAAAGACGGCCACAAGAAAAAGCTGCAGTTTTAATTGGAAGCAATATTGCTGTACCATCACCTTCATATCTCCTCATCTCTTTCCACCAGTGCTGCGTAGCAAACTGTCTTCATCTACAGGTTAACCTCCCCATCTTTTCACCACCACCACCACCACCTCCTCCTCCTCCTCCAATATTACTGCACTTCGTCTACCGCACATGGCAAACTGTCTAGCTATTTTTACTGTTCAAAAACCATAAGGAGTTCTATCTTTTTGGGCAAAATACTTTAACGGCTCATCGTTGTCCGTCCGTCCGTCCGTCCGTCTGTCCGTCCGTCGGCGAAATCTGTCGCACTATAGCTGTCAATCAAATGACATCAACTCGGTTAAGAAATAACAAGAAAGTATAGAAATAAGAAAAATCAGAAAAAGTACATAAACATGTATATACAAACAATAAATAAATAAATGAATAAAAATGCAGAAAAACAAAAATCTAATAAAATGTAAAAACAAACAAAAATAAAAAACGACAGAAAAATTGCGATGCCTACAGGCGCCGTGGAAAAAAATAGGAGTTCTAGAAAGTACCATGCATTCGCATTCCTGCACGTAAGCACACTTGAGTGCCCTCAGAATTTTTATTTTTCAATCTGATTAACACTCTCGCTAAGACGGCGAGCCAACATACTGCAGCACCATAAGGCGACGCCAGTGATGCATCGCTTGAACGCCTGTTGTATCGCTTGAACGCCTTCCTGGCCAGCGCACCGTTCGCTTGCAGCAGGCCTTTCAAGCGGAACCGCAAAAACAGCTTCGGCAAAATTTGTTGTGCCCCGATCTGCTGATACGTTTTTTCATTGTTTTTTTATCGTGTAGCAATTGCGTTGGTTGCTGCTAAACGAACGACATCACGAATCGCTCTTACGAAGGAAAGGGGAGGCAGGAGCGCATCGTAACGCAAACACCAAATCTGGGGCTTCTGAGGCGCCGTTCCAAGGAAGAACATCTGTGACCAAATGCAACAACGTACCACGGTTTAAGCACATCGCTTGCTTGTTACTTTCTTTACTGTTTTTTAACTAGTTTGCTTCCTTCAGTAACGGGAAGACATTTTGGTTTCGGATGAGTATGCAAACGTTTCCAAAGTCCAACCTGATGCAAAAGGGTGCGAGCAAGCTGGTTTGTACACTTTGTCTGTTTTGGAAGTGTTTCTTTGTGAATTTTTGTTTTGACGCTAATCCAGATTTAAAAATCTAGCGTCGATGCGTTAAGGTGTCTCCTCATCACTGCAGTAAAATTGAGCAGAGCTGTGTCGAAGGGAAAGCATGAGAAAGATGTGACCAGATAGGGTGGATGGGCAACTCAAAGAATACAGCGGGTCTATAAATGTCTCCGGAGTCCAAGAGATGCACGCCCGCTTTTTTTTCACGCTTGTAGAATAGTTTAGAACGAAAACATCTTCGACGGTATTCCATTTGGGTGGGTTCTTGAGATAGTTGTGAGAAAAAACTGACGCCAACCAATATTTTTAACCTTTCCCAACGTTTCGGGACCAACTCGGTCCCTTCTTCAGGAGTGACTTAAGTGTGCCAGCAGCAGCAGCGGGTTGTTGCCTTCGCTCTCCCTTTGTTAGCACGTGGCGGAGTGCGCTAACGTGCGCGGAGCGAAGTGTTCCTGGAGTCCTATTCATAGCCTCCTCTGTGAGCCGCATGTGCCATGACTCCATATATCGCCTCTTGAACAGGCTTGGTTCCACGGCCAAGACGCTCACCTCCTCGAAGACTATCCGGTGGTCGGCGCGCTCGCAGTCTCCGGCGAGGGGGTTGGATTCTGAATTCATTAGCCGGAGGCCATTTTTGTGTTGCCTTATTCTTTGGCGGAGGTTTTTTGTTTCGCCGATTTATGAAGCCGGGCACTTTGGGCGTGGGAGTTTGTAGACGACACCCGGTTGTTTTTCTTTGGGGACGCGGTCTTTCGGTCGTGGTAAGAAAAGGCTTATTGTCGAAACAAGTTTGTGAGCCACGTGGATTCCATGTTTTCCGAGAATGCGTGCGAGTGCCTCGCTGGTTCCCCTCCCATATGGAAGCATAACGCGCGCGCGTTTCGTTGTTTCTTTGTTGGCTGGCCCCCCTGTCCTTCGAGGTGGACGGCGACCAACGCGTTGAATAAAGCCACTCGTTTAGCCATGTGGCTTTCTTCATTCAATGTACTTATTCAATGTAATTAATGTGCTTTCAACAGCTAATACATTCGCATTATAAAGCTGAGGCACTAGTAATACTAGAAAGAAACTAGCAAAAAGAAAGCGTGCCGTGGCAGTAATTGCAAAGAACGCTGCTCAGCTGACTAATAAGATGATTTGCGTCAAAATTCCGCGACATGTTTTCGTCCGCTCTGGCATCTAGACAACTTGTGTATGCAACTCTTTTCATTTCAATGTTACTACCACAAAGTAACTGATTAGGCAGAAATTCAGTTTTTTTTTTTGCAGGAATTGAACTGACTTGGTCCTCATGGCGCTTATATTTATCGACGCAGTGCTGCGCCATGCATGTAGTTGGTCGATTCTTCTTTTAAGCCAGGTTCTTAGCGCTGCAACTGTTTTCACTGTATGTAATATACTCGCATCATCATTCAAGGGCGTCATCTGTGCGGACAATGCCGTTTATGTCGAGTTTGAATAGGGGGCCCAGTGTGTTTCGCTGTGTTGTGCCTGTACTGGTGGACCTTAAATGGAAAAAAAAATAGAAGCTACTTCCTGCTCTTTTCTGGCGGTGTTTTATGTATGTTTTATTAAGCTGAAAAAATTACAGCGGAAAATGAGCTCTTTTGGTAAAAATAAATTTAAGCGCCCACTGACTGCCATGTGCAGTAAGAGCTGGTTTCTTCGAAAACACTGATAATTTTTACTCTTTATTTCCCCTCTATGATTGCTTTTGTGTAACAGGGCGTGATAGAAGCCAGAAGAAATCACTATGGCAGAAGAATTGGCAGGCGTGCGGCCATAGCGCGAGATGAAATTAAAAAAACGCAAAATAAAAACCACAATAACCATAGCACGGAAGCCCTTTGGTGTCTGCTTTCACAAATTTTTCCGTAGTATTTTTTTACCTGGTGACAAAAATGTTTGTAGTAAAAACAGCATAGTTTATAGTAAGGTGCAGTCTCTTGTACCAACAGCACAGCCAGTTCAGTCGCGACAACAGACTAATTCGTAATACTGCATAAAAAGCAGTCGTAACGACAGGAAGACAAAAATTTGTGTCGTGTTTTGGGAAGATAGCAGTGCTGTGTTTCCCACAGCATATCTACTGCCTTTCTCGATAGCAGTAGTCAGCTCCTATAGCTCTATCAGAACTGAGATCACTATTGCCATGAGCCGCGAAACCTCAATAAAAAAGATGCGCGACTAGAACGCGGATGTTACAGCAGCTGATAAGACCCAGGCCCTGCCTACAATTTCTTAAGGAGGCACTGAACTTGAAAACAAGGAAAGGTGGCGAAGAAAAGGAATAAAGCATTACCACGGGTACCGCTTCTTTCCCATTGATCCACATCCTCAGCGATCGTTTATCCCCAGGACAGGGGTCTTTCAGTCCTTCACGAGCTTGTGACACCGATCAGCGCCACCGCTATGAAGAGTGGCGCCATCTGTACTCGAGGAAGAGGAATTCTCAGCTAAACGAAAGATGACGCTAAAAGAAATCAAGAATAAAAGGCTTGAATTGTATTTGCCATGCTTTCCGCCCAAAAAGAAAAATCGATCACCCGATGGCAGCTTCTCGTTTGCCTATGTGCTGACACCAGTGTTCAATGCACTGCCATGCTGGCGATGAAATTAACCCGCGGGCCATCCATGGGTCCTCAGTAGAAACCATTTATAAGAACAGTACCATGACTTGAGACTTTCTCTGGTGTTAACAGGGTCGATGTCGCCTTATTAATAGGACCTAAACGAAAAGACATTTTTTAAAGTTTTGCAAGTGGTCTTGGCATTGGAACATCTGGAGAATGAGCTCCGTCCGCTCATATGAGCAAGGAGACCTAGGAATAGGTTGGTGTCCGAGCGAATATTCCTACGTGGGGGAAAGGAAGGTAGCGGCAATCATTTTTTATTTTGCCTCGGAGAAACACGAGAGGTTTTGAAGAGTTCGTTTCCATCACCATAATTGTGTTGAAGCATGAGAGCAGTTCTGAAGCTATGTGCGGGGATTAGAATTTACATTCTAGAAAATATAAAGCAGCGTGGAAAAGCCAGGTCGACGAAGAAAAAGGTGCTTAAAAACAAGCGCTGTTCTTGCCGTTTTTGTTTTTCTTTCTCGTACTCGTTTTCTCGCTCTGCCTCACATTTAGTGTAACTTGCCGCCGGACAGGCCGCCATTGGAATCTGAACCTGGCAACGTTTAACGCTAGAACTTTAGCTAGTGAGGCTAGCCTAGCAGTGCTGTTCGAGGAACTAGCGGGAATTAAATGGGATGTGATAGGGCTTAGCGAAGTTAGGAGGACAGGTGAGGCGTATACAGTACTAAAGGACGGACACATACTGTGCTATCGCGGGTTAGAGGGTAGACGAGAACTAGGTGTGGGTTTCCTCATTAATAAGGATATAGCTGGCAACGTAGAGGAGTTCTACAGTATTAACGAGAGGGTAGCAGCTATAGCAATTAGGCTGAATAGGAGGTACAAGCTGAAAGTGGTGCAGGCCTACGCACCCACATCCAGCCATGATGACCAGACCGTTGAAAGCTTCTATGAGGACGTAGAATCAGCAATGAATAGAGTAAAATCGCAGTACACTGTACTGATGGGCGACTTCAATGCGAAGGTGGGCAAGAAGCAGGCTGACGACCACGCGGTAGGTGACTATGGGATAGGCTCTAGAAATAGCAGGGGAGAGTTATTAGTCGAATTCGCGGATAGAAATAATTTACGGATCATGAATACCTTCTTCCGCAAACGAGAAAACAGGAAGTGGACCTGGAAGAGCCCCAATGGTGAGATTAAAAATGAAATAGACTTCATACTATGCGCTAAACCTGGCATCATTCAGGATGTGGCCGTCCTCGGAAGGGTGCGTTGCAGCGACCATAGAATGGTAAGGTCTAGAATTAGCCTAGACTTGAAGAGGGAACGGAAGAAGCTAGCGAAGAAGAAGAAGACCATTAACGAGTTAGCCGTAAGAGGGAAAGCACAGGAGTTTAGGATAGCGCTGCAAAATAGATACTCGGCTTTAACTGAGGAAGATGATCTTGATGTTCATTCAATGCACGATAACCTGACATCAATAATTACGGAGTGCGCAGTAGAAGTAGGCGGTAGGACAGTTCGAAAAGATACCGGGAAGCTATCTCAGGTGACGAAAGATCTGATTAAGAAGCGCCAAAACATGAAGGCATCTAACACTACCGATAGAATAGAACTAACGGAGCTATCAAAGTTAATAAATAAGCGCAAGGTAGCCGACATAAGGAAGTTTAATATGGAGAGAATCGAGCATGCTCTAAAGAACGGAGGTAGCCTAAAAACAGTGAAGAGGAAACTAGGCATAGGTAAAAACCAGATGTATGCATTAAGAGACAAGCAGGGCAATGTCATTAGCAATATGGATAAGATAGTTAAAGTAGCCGAAGAGTTCTACACAGACCTGTACAGTAGCCAATGTAATCAGAACGCTAATGAGAAAGACAGCAGTGCACAGCAATGCGTCATCCCGCCAGTAACGAAAGATGAAGTAAAGAAAGCCTTAGAAGCAATGAAAAGGGGAAAAGCAGCTGGGGAGGATCAGGTAACAGCAGATCTGTTGAAGGATGGAGGGGACATCGTGCTAGAAAAACTAGCCACCCTGTATACGCAATGCCTTATGACCTCGACTGTACCAGAAGCTTGGAAGAATGCAAACATTATCTTAATTCATAAGAAGGGAGACGCCAAGGACTTGAAAAATTACAGGCCGATCAGCTTACTATCCGTTGCCTACAAAGTATTTACTAAGGTAATCGCTAATAGAGTCAGGGCAACGTTAGACTTTAATCAACCAAATGATCAGGCAGGCTTTCGTAAAGGATATTCTACAATAGATCATATTCACACCATCAATCAGGTGATAGAGAAATGCGCAGAATATAACCAACCTCTATATATAGCATTCATTGATTACGAGAAAGCATTCGACTCAGTGGAAACCTCAGCAGTCATACAGGCATTGCGTAATCAGGGGGTAGAAGAGCCTTATGTCAAAATGCTGGAAGATATATATAGCAACTGCACAGCTACTATAGTCCTCCATAAAGTCAGCAATAAAATCCCAATAAGGAAGGGCGTCAGGCAAGGAGACACGATCTCACCAATGCTGTTCACCGCATGTTTGCAGGAGGTATTTCGAGGCCTGAATTGGGAACAGTTGGGAATAAGAATAAATGGAGAATACCTAAATAATCTGAGATTTGCTGATGACATTGCCTTGCTGAGTCACTCAGGAGGTGAACTGCAAATCATGATCAACGAGTTAGACAGGCAGAGCAGATCGATGGGTCTAAAAATTAACATGCAGAAAACCAAGGTAATGTTCAACAGCCTAGCAAGGGAACAGCAGTTCACAATTGGCAGCGAGAGCCTAGAAATTGTGCCGGAATACGTCTACTTAGGGCAGGTAGTGACAGCTGATCCGGATCATGAGAGGGAGATAACTAGAAGGATAAGAATGGGGTGGAGCGCATATGGCAAATTCTCGCCGATCATGAGTGGCAGTTTACCAATTTCCCTCAAGAGGAAAGTGTACAACAGCATAATCTTACCGGTACTCACCTACGGGGCAGAAACGTGGAGGCTAACTAAAAGAGTTCAGCTTAAGTTAAGGACAACGCAGCGAGCCATGGAAAGAAAAATGATAGGTGTAACGTTAAGAGATCGGAAGCGGGCAGAGTGGGTGAGGGAACAAACACGGGTTAATGACATCCTAGTCGAAATCAAGAGAAAGAAATGGGCTTGGGCAGGGCATGTAATGCGAAGGCAAGATAACCGCTGGTCTTTAAGGGTAACGGAGTGGGTTCCAAGAGAAAGTAAGCGTAGCAGGGGGCGGCAGAAGGTTAGATGGGCGGATGAGATTAAGAAGTTTGCAGGCAAAGGGTGGATGCAGCTGGCAAAGGATAGGGTTAATTGGAGAGACATGGGAGAGGCCTTTGCCCTGCAGTGGGTGTAGTAGGGCTGATGATGATGATGATGATGATGATGCCAGCCGGGTACAAGAAGCAGTGTCCACACCAGCCAGTTTCAGCATATCGTGGTAAGAGTGACCTCACTGGACACTCTTCGAGCACTGATATATCAGGAACCGAAAAAATAATCGGTTGCTTTTCCCTTTCAGAGGAACACAGTTTTACCTGTTAGATTTATTTGCTCTTCAAGCCTCATCAAAGTCTTTTTTCTCCAGCGTCATAAAATATACATTCCCCACCTGTTGAAGCTTCCAAAAGCACTCACGAAAAATTTCGTAACCAAAGTTCCAACTTTTATACATCGATGGTCTTTTCGCGGAATTTGATTTAAGGGCATCTATCCCTTCAGTAACAGGACGAACATCATATAAAGCATATTTAGTTAGGTGCATAAGAGAGAGAATACACAATTAAATCAAATTACAAACAATCTAATGGTAAAACGTGAAAAACTTGGAATTTATCAGGCCGTTGTGAGTATAATGTTTTTTTAGACAAAGCAATCAACTTGGTTGGCTACACAGAGCGCCGCTATTGCTATGTAATTCTTGAGAAGGTGATAACGTGGTAGAGAACTGATGGGCTCTCTGTCTTCCAGATACACTTAGTCGGTATAACTAAGGCTTTTTTGCAACGCTGCTGTTTATTTCCTATTTTGCGGGTTGAGGGTGGGGGGGGGGGCGTAAACCAATCACATGATCAAAACCTGAACGTGCCTTGCGCTGCCTTCGTCGTCTTCAGGGCTGGCAGCGCGCACA
Organism: Amblyomma americanum; assembly: GCA_030143305.2. Taxonomy (NCBI): domain Eukaryota; kingdom Metazoa; phylum Arthropoda; class Arachnida; order Ixodida; family Ixodidae; genus Amblyomma; species Amblyomma americanum. The sequence continues at coordinate 14,849 of JARKHS020033432.1, forward strand.
TTATTGATCACGTAACCAGGCGCAGCTCTTTCACACGATACGGTGACGAATCCGTTTACAGAGGCCGTGCCTCGAGCATTGGGCTAGTATTGATTGCCATCTGGTGAGGAGCGCGGTAGTGAGACGCCGCCAAACGCTTCACAAGTTGCCCCGTACACTGTGAATGCGCTTGTTTGGGAGTTACTGTAAGGAGTCATAAGGCGTGACACGCGTTATACGTCCAGCGGAAACCTACAGAGTACCATGCGAGGAGCAGGGCGATTACAATACTTTGGAATCTTCATCGCAAACGCACCACCCGCGCAGAACTGCAGCTCTGTAGCCGTCAAAATCAGATTGTGAAGGCTGTCGAAGCAAAAGTACAATGCAGGTGTCGATAAGATCAAGTTGTGAAACGTGCTTCTCTTCTTGAATTAGCGCAAAATGTGAATGAATAACAAGACTTATTTACTTAATCGCAAAAAACTGAGGTCTTTCTGCTGCGCCCTTTAAGACCGAGATTTGCGTACGTAGAGGATTTCATCACTCTGTGCCCAGTTCGTTCCGCCGCACGGCTGCATTGTTCATGCTGTTCCTCTATTATGCCTCATTTATTTGACAAAGCCATGTTAAGTGCACTGGATTCATTTTTGTTCTCCGCGTTTTTCTTGTTAGTTTGGACAGCTTCGTTGATTTCAGTGTCCTCCACGAACTTGCCATTACCCTGTGAAGTACGAACTTTAATTTTTTCCATTACTCTATTTTGCATACTCCTTATTAAGCCGTTTCACTTATGCATCCAGCAATGACTGCAGTTGACAGCCAAAGTGCATGACAACCGGAATGCACGGCGGCAATTAGACAATAATTGCAAAATAAATGCAGAGCATTTCTGGTCAGTGGTTGGAGCTATGGTGGAAAAAAAAGAGAGGCACCGTTTAGTTTTCTGTGAATGGACAGCAAGGTATAACCCAAACGCTTTCATTTCGGTCAGCGCTATTATTCGTTATTATTATTATTATCGTTATTCTTGGTTCACGCCGTCGAATCTATGTTCATCATGCGGGGACATTGAACCCTTAGACCATATCATTCTCTCCTTCCGACAGTTTCCACGGCAGGGAATTGAGTTTTTGCGAACTCCTCTCGCTCAGCTAGGGCTGCCATTTCCTCTTCCCGTTATGCTCACCTTGGGTGCAACTGTCAAGGGGCATGCCCTAAAACTTGTGTATGAGCTTCTCCACAGGTATGTTATCGAGACCAAGAGATTTCTGTGTTAACTCTTCTTTGTCTTTACTTTTATCTCAATTGTATTGATGTGTATTACTTTTTAATTAATTTATTTCACCTTCACTTCTATTTTTCCTCGATTTTCATTCGAATCTCATCAACTGAAAATTCGCTAGTCGTTTTCCCAGATTCCTAAATTTTTATTTATGAGCCGCTTGAGACAAGCCTGGATGAATCTTTCTTCTGTTTAGATCGACACCAAACACCGGCCAATCCCACACCGCGGGTATGTGCCATCGCTTCTGAGGCAACAATATCAACAACCACGACTGCGTATCGCGGCTCTGCTTTAGCGACCGAAGGACGTACGCTGCGTTGTACCTTGGACCGCATCGATCCTCGCTCCTTAACAGAGGATAAGGTCCTGGGGCCGGAGCCACAGCAATCGGCGGCCTTCAAGGTCTGCAATGGCATTGTTTAGCTTAATGAGAGCGACTGGCTTGAGAGGCCAGTTGTGACAGTGCCCCTCGCATCCCTCTCTCTTTCCCCTTTTCAACCCTCTTATCCCTCTTCTCCAGTGGAGGGTAGCCAAGCAGAACACAGTTCTGGTTAACATCCCTGCCTTCCATCTTCCTCTTTATCTCTCTCTCGCTCGGCCACCAATGACGAAGTAAGTGGCGTGACGCCCCCGCAAGAAGTGAGTACGTAGTCGGTCCCTCGACCGTTTCCCGCCAAGCATAAAGTGGTCCATATCCGACGGACACCTGTATCAGCCGAAATGGCCCCACTTGACGTCGCTGGACAGAGTGTAATGTGAAGTCCAAGAAGATCTGTCCCGTACCCCTGTCGCATCACAGCGTGAGCGATCGCTCGCTTGCCCTCAGACTGCCGTTTATGCTGCCACTTAGATTTGTCCTCGATGCCGCTCTGTGTGACATCCATGGCGCGGTGGTACTACATTCATTGATTAAAATGTTTTATATCAAGTGGAATAGCTCAGTGAATTTTTCATTGGGAGAGGATGGTGAGAGGGAGGTCATATGCGGCGGTCGACGGCGGTAGTGCGCTCAAAGGCCCACAGGGATAGAAGCGTGCCTTTGGCACAGGCTGGGTTCCGGGGAATGATCAAATCCAGTAGGCAACGAATATCCGGGGTAATATGATGGGCGTGGATGCAATCCGGCACACCCCCATAAAAGGTGACAGATGGTCGGGATCGCTCCTGTGTCGCATGTATAACAGGCCACTTGTGGTAAATGTGTGGCACCCTGATGCGCTTCAGGCAGCTCCCTTTCTTGGCTGTGCGGTTTTTCCACTTTGCATGAATGTCGGCAGTGTAGGCTGCTCCAGAGCGGGCCCTATGGATGAGGACTTGAGCGGCTCGCGGAAGCCTAGCTTGCAGGGGTGCAGAGTTGACTGGGGCACATTAGCGAAATCTGCGTTGGTCTGCCTGGTGGACTGCAGTCGTCTGTTCGGTGTGGTCTGGATCCGATGATGCCAAAGAAACTGAGACGTCCTAGTCGGAGCGAACGTGTTCCTGCTCGCTGGCACACACGTGGGCAGCTTGGCTGCCGTGGCTACCTGCGTGTCATGGTAACCGGTCTGCTTCTTCTTCGACTTTCTTCACGCCGATGAGCTGTGTGCAGAGGCTCATAATGTGGAGACACAGTGTGCCTTCACGGAGCGCCTTGCCTAACCGGATTAGTGCCTCTCGACAGTCCGCGTAAACTGTAAGAGGGGTGAGGCAATGCTGTCTGCCCGAAGCCTGTGAGGTGAGGGATCTAGATCGATGGCTTCTAGCTTGAGGCGAGTAATGCTCCGCGTGGAGAATATGGGTCGTGTGGAATATGAAGGTGAATGTAGGCGAAAGACGCGTTTTGTCTCAGAACACGAGAAAATCTATGTGAAGACTGTTTTCCACGGTGTCAGTGCGTGCTGCGAACGCGGCTCTCTGTCCTTAATAGTCTGCGTGGTGGTGACGACTGAAAGGCTTGGGTTGGCGAACAAGTACGTCGTCTCAAGGTGGTATGCTGATTGTGGAGGGAGCCCACTACTGCGCAGGCATTGGAGGCATACTTGGAGAAAACCCGCCTTGGACGAGGTGCGTCGCCGGTGGTTCCCTTTAATATGAGTCGCGATAATTTCCTGGATAGTTGGAAGAGATGCATACTTGTAAAGCTCCTCTGTATGTGCGTGTTTAAAAATGCCTGTGATGGCGCGAAGGTGCTAACAACGCAGGATTTAAAGCTGCTTGTATAACATCTTGTTGAAGTTAAAGCATGTGGTTGAGTAACAAGCCTTGTAGGTAAGTGTTGCTTGAGTCAGTAAGCGGATAGTCCACGTGCCAGCACCGCCAAAGTGACTGCTTATACTTTTAATCAGGTGCAGCTGGTGCTTCAAGGTGGGCTTAAGCTGCTTAATTCATTCCCATGCGTCTCGTTCCTCAGGTAGCGGGACTTTGAGAACGCGGATCTAGCGGTTGGGGGGGGGGGTTAATTGGTTGGTTGCTTAGAGTAGCACGTGTTCCCGGTTTTGTTTGAGGCCACTGACAACGCGGTACTTCGTTTTCTTTGCGGCAGACTTGATATCGGAGGCACGCAGAGATCAATCTGTCACGTCTGAAGCGCGTTGCAAGGTTGCGACGGAGGCATTATTGTTGAGTTCAGTGTGGCAAGGGTCTACACAGAGTGTAATTTCGCTTGCATATATATTAACTGGAACGTGAGGAATGGTGCGCAGTTTCAAGCTACACGTTCCAAAGAAGCGACGGTTGCATTCGCAGTGACCATCAAGTGATCACTCTAGAGTTTGTCGAGCCTATGTACAAGCACCGCGCGGTCTGTTCTTTGGTGAAGAGAGAAATGACGTCAGCAGGCCCTCTATATAAAACAGCACGGGCATATGAACGTGGGGAAAGAGGAGCAGAGGAGACACGGGAGAGAGATATATCTGGGGCCGTATTAATATAAGCTGTTCATTTTCTGTTGTTCATTTCTCGCCCATTCGCTCCTTCTTCAGGGCCACTCAGATGTACCCGAAGCTTTCAAGCGTCTGTAGCAAGCGACCCGACCGTTTTGCGCTTGGCAAACGTACCTCACGATTGGCTGAAATTAGATGCAATATGCAGATAATGGGGAGGTGCGTCACAGCGCTCTGTCAACAACAGGCGACCGGACCTGACCACTGAATGCTTTTGGCTGTGGTAGGCTGCCAATGATGACGTGCGGACTACAACCCCCGAATGGCCGGGTTGCTTGCCATAAACGCTTGAAAGCCGCTGGTACATCTGAGTGACCACTGACACTGGACCAAATGGACGCGAAACGGACAACGAAAAATGGAAAGCTTATAGAATACGGCCTCTGGTTTTTACAGAATTTATTGCCGTCACTTTGGTGCAGATGGCAGTGGTGCTTCTTCTAACCTCTTGAATCAATTCTGTTCTATCCGCTTGACGCAGTTATAGTGACCAGTGTGGTACCACTCGACAGGGCCAACAACCTCTCCTTTCTTCCTTGTTCCAGCCAGTTACGTGCTACTGGGGACAAAAGTTTCCGGGAGGCGAGTTCATGGAAAAACGCTTATTGTAGCGCCACTTCGCTACCCAGTCGCCTGATATTGTAAAGAGAGGAACAAGCAGTTAGTCCTTCAATGCCTCATACAATATCAGTTCTGGCTGATAAAGGTCGTTGTAAATACTAGGTGGTCTTTCTTTAGTTAGAATGGTGTTATTTCGCAACTGTGCGAGCGCACATGTTTAATGATTGTATTTGGTGAAGTTTTGCTACTTGTCAGATAAGAAGGCGGCGAGATTTTCCATTTCTTTCATTGCACAGTTCCACTAATAAGGTCATTTGTCATTGCAACTGCCAAAGAATTGCGAGAAAGCGTACATTTACAGCACGACTGCTGTGCTTAATAAAACCATCATAGCAAACCATCAAAGTATTCACAGCTGCTAGAGAGTTCGACCATAAATGAGGCAATAATTGTGGAAAGATTTTTGTTTAGTTCATGCAGCAATAACGTTGACTAACGACGTGTCAAACTGTCCAACACCCTTTCAAAGGAAAAAAAAAATTAAAGCGAAAGGCGGTGGGAATCGTGATTGCATAATGTGGCGTAAAACGTTTTTTGCCGCCGAAGCCTTATTTATTGTCCTTTCTGTGGCTTTCAGGTTATCAACTGCGGTCTGAAAGGACACATATATAGAATTATTCTCAGACACTTATTCACTTCTCCTGACAGTGATCGAAAGCAGACAAAGGTTGCGAATTTAAACAGGACACAAATAAAGGCTTACATATTTTACTTGGGTTGATTGTCTTATTGGAAGATGTCTGATTCGATTCAGGTCTGTTCTGCGAATTTCACTAAAAAACTGCCTCCAGCTTTTTTTTTCTATCTCTTTCCGCAAAATGGCTTTATAAAGGCACTGAAGTTAGAAAATTATATAGACAGAGGTTGTTTCATTCTGCGCAACACTGCGACACACTGATTGATCAGAATGCAGCGGCGGCATGCTTGAAGCCACCAGAGTGTACTGCCTGCAATGGGTGAAGCAATCACGTTCCAGTAACGCGCCAGTGCAACACTACGCTGAGGAGCCCGAACACAGGGACGTCACGAATGACGGCATAGTGAAATCCCGCGCACACTTCCCAGAGTGCTCATGTATTAAAAAATACAGCATATTATATACACCACCGTAATCAGTTACGACTGAATATCACGTTGTATAATGCCAACCGACGTGTGAATTTCTCTCTGAGATCGATATATCTATATTGCACGTTTCCCACCGAGATTTTCCCTCAAGTGTCTCGCGGAATAGCGAATATGCAAATACTCGGAACGAGATCCAGTTAAATGCATACGAAGATATGTTTTGGAATAGGGAAACTGAATATTTACTTATTCTAAGAGACATATCATTTGTACACAAGGATGAAAAAACATTTTAGTCTGCCCTGTTTAGTAATACACAGAAGCTTAGCGCGTGCAAAGCAACCGACGGGTGAGCCACGCAAACGCCTGTATTAGTATGTAGTGAAGAGCGAATGGTCCAGTTAATTGAGACGTCACCATGCAAAGGCAGTGAGCGATAGAGGGCATTGGAAGGACCACGAAATACTCAAACCAAGATATGGAAGATACATATAGTGTTGTGACCTGTGTCGTGAGAGACGGGTATGCCTTTTTGTAAGCTATTTCTCCGACCATGGCAATAGAGAAGCTGAGAAACTGCGAAAATGGTAACCTCCAGAACCATGAATGAAGCAAATCTGTAAATATTTAAAACGTAACTGTAAAGTTTCGCTCTGAAGAAGAATTGTCCGCATTGTTGCAGACAACGCGAGCAAGTTGAAAGCTGCATATGTGGGTGTTCGAAACTCAGCATTACCCAATGTTAACAAACTTGGTCGTTCATCTAGCGTAGCTGACTCGTTCATGTCTGATGTAATTAGGCTATTGATGCTGCAACGATTAAAGAAGTTGAAATGCGTGAAAAATTGGACAGAAAAGCCTTAACTAACTTTGCGATGTAGCAGAATGTTCGGACGGAAGAGCATTTTGCTGCAATAGCGGTATGAGAAATATTCCCCCAAAAATTGCGGTGTACGAAGCCTTGGCGAGTCAAGCCTCATTCTGCAGAAGCGCCACCCATCACCTCCCTAGCTGTAGAGATGTCCACCCACTTCGACCAATCTACACATGTGGCCTCCACTCATCGCACCGCACTAGACGTCCTCGACCCACCAGCAGCCCACTCAGCAGTTGAATAAAAAGCGACGATAAAATCAAATTCGAAGAAACAAATGGGATAGAAATCATTGTAAAAATGTGCGCTCTAGTCCGTGCTACGTCTTTTTTTTTACCTCACTGCACGAATGCATGTGTCCTGACATACGCGCAACATCATATTCGGTTTTTTCTGTCTAAGGGTAGTTTGGTAGGTTTTCGACTTACACGTACTCACCATCCATCTAATAAAAGAACATCGGTCCTGTTTGGTACGTGTCGCAAGTGCTCACCTACATTTACACTTATGCTATGACAATTCTTTATTACGTTCTCGCTCCTTCCACGCACTGGCCATTGCTAATACCGCTAAGAAAAATGACATCTAACAGGAGAGCAGGTCGAAAGTTCAAATTTTTTGATAATTTACGGTTTTAGTCTTATGGTCTTTACAAAGGGGAACCACAAAAAGAGGAAAGCTCTCTGCCATATACTAAAACAGTTTTAGGTAGTCTGCAAGTTACAAACCGATTAGCAGCTTGAAAGCAGGAGCAAAGCTAAAGAAGACATCGGCAGTAGAGAGTGAGAGCGTCCTGGGTGGAAACGGGATATCGAGAACCAGAGAGTGACGCCCTCGCAGTTGTCAGCATTCGGAACGCCGCCATCACAAACGCCGCCGTTACTACAATATTCGGATTGAAGTGCGCATTATTCTTCGGGGAAATCGGAAAGTGAGCAAGCAAGTTTGTAGGTTCTGCCGACGAAAGAAAATTTTGCCTTGCTCAAGTTTGGGTGAATTCGGCCCTGCTGGCTTACACGCGGCAGACCGAATGTTGTGCTTGATAAATGATTTTATTTTGTTAGCACTAGAACCGTTGTGCGAACAAAAGGATGGCGTCCGATGCACGCCCAGCAGACTGTTGAGGAGAAAAAAAAACTTACCATACCTATGGCCTCGAGTGGAATTCGAACCCGGAGCGGCGTCAAGGGATCAACTTCGTTTGGAGCTACTTTAGACCACTTAGGTCAAAAACACAGCTGGGCAGAAACTGACAATCACAATACAATAACATTTGAAGCGGCACTCGAAACTGAGCTGCGCTCCGCCTTTTTTTTCTGCACGGGTTAAACTAGCAGCTTGTTGTTGTTGTCTCAAAAACGATGGCACATGCCCACTGTGGAGTCAGGGTTTGGTGCGGATCCAAACAGGAAACAACTCGTCCAGGTTTATCTCATGTGGCTCTTAAATATAAATAGCGCAGTCTGTGAAAAAAAACGCCGTTTTTAGAATTCTAGAGAAAATCGGGCTGTAGATCGAGGAAACAAAGCGGTGTGGCATGAATAAATAAATTTGAAAGAATAATCAGAAAGAAAGTAGTTTTGAGAGAAAATTGAAAGCATCGAGAAGTTAACACAAAAATCTCCTGGTTTCAACAATATATTTGTGAAGACGCTGGCACACCTGTAGCTTATGGGCATGCTCTTTGACGGTTGCAGCACGAATTGGGCGAGCGGATTTTGCAAAAACAGCATTCTTCGCAGTGAAAATAGCCGGAAGTAGAGGATGAAATTATCTATCCTTTCAACGTCCCAGTATAGGCACATAGATTCGACAGCGTGAACCCAGAACGGCATGAACATAGATTAAGGCGAGGAATCCTGCAGCGCAACAGCGTCATGGAAACCTCACATTGTCTTGACGCGCAGGAACGTATGTAACATGAGAATTTCAAATGTTCGAAATCTGCTGTACCAAAGATGGGCTCATGGCTCAGGTACTGGTGTATTTGGTAACGTTCACAACAGGTCGTGGTCAGCAGGGTGAGGTTCGGAACGACATGGGCAACAGACCCATTGATGGCTGATTTCGCTAAGAAATCGGCCATCGAATTGGATGTAATGCCACTGTGCTCTGGGATCCACTCAAAACGTACTTATTGAACATGAAGTGGCACAAAGTACATTAGGAATCGGCACAAGAGACTTGGTTTAAACAGCGCAAAAACGCGGACGCAGAACGGACTCACAAGACACACACAGCGGTGTGTGTGTCTTGTGTGTCCCTTCTGCGTCCGGGTCGTTTGCGCTGTTTAAACCAAGTATGAACCACCACCTAGCCAGCACGTCTACCCTTGTAGCCTTCAAGGGACTTGTTTCCGAAAATTCTAGCGCTGCCAAGACTGAGACACTGTCCAAGAGAATGATTACATGAGAAATATTGCGGGGAACTTTTTGGAGGGCCGAACCATTAGCGAGAAATTCAGCATCCAAAATTGGCGTATAATCAGGGACCCGGATAGGACACCAATCTAGTATGTTGGAAGAAACATCTACTGCTGCTTTTTCGCCTTGTTGAGAGGGATCTGTGAAAATAACAACATGGCTCTGATATTTCAACAGATATTCCCAGTATACAGTTTAGCACATTGGAAGATAAGTGCTTTGCATATAACGGCAGCGTATGGTTGAAGCAAACAGCTACTTCAGCCTGCACATTGCTAACACACTGCAAGGACCTACGCGAAATTGCAGTTCTAGACAACAGGTGCTTTGTAAACACAAATCGAGGCAGTTTATAGAGCGGCTAATGTTTATAAAGAAACAAAGCAGGGTTAGATAAAAAAAATTGAGTAGCCACTGCAGGCGTAGGCTCAAGTTCCCGTAAAAAGGTGCGCACTGCGAGAAGCTGGAAGTGAGAGTTCAAGTCCCGTACGCGAGCTTCCAGAAAGAGGACCCAATTTGGCACTGATTTTGGCAAACCCGGGCAAAGTCGTAGACCGCGCCTCTCCAAAAGAACCAGAGGTTGAATTTTTGTATCTAGGACAACCGGAGGACAGAACACAACCGAACTCCAAAATTGGTCTTACGTAGGTCTTGTAGAGAAATAAGAGATTGTCTCTGCGCATACCGAATTTCTTATTGCTGTTTCGGATCAGGCGACCGAGAGCTCGCTCACCTTTGAGGACTATACTTCGGATATGAGGCCGCCAGTCTAGATGAGGGTCGTATATTACACCCTGTATTACACTCAACTTGCGGGATTTGGACGCCACGATAGAGTAGACATATAAAAAGGGGATGTTGGAGGAAAAACGAGAGCGAAAGATATGTTCACGTTGAGAATTAAATGTAACTTGCCCAACGATACTTCCTGGGCATTGAGGTTGGCCTGCAATAGCTGGTAAAGTGAACGAATGTCTCTAGCAGAAGCAAAAAAGGCAATGTCGTCCGCATACACATACACTTTGACATCACCCTGAATTGGTATGTCCGCATAAGTACGTTAAAAAGTAAAGGAAGCAGAACCGATTCCTGAAGCACATCTCTAGTCTGAGAAAAGGTTTCGGAAGAAAAAGGACGCGTCCGTAGAGAAGAAACGTTTATTTTTTGGGAATTCCTGTACCCATTAAGAAATGTAAAAAGGCGACAAAATTTCGTCAAGCTTGTTGAATAATATAGAATGCTCTACGCTGTCATACGCCTTAGTGATATCCAAAGTGACTAATGCCATAACCTCTTCTTTCTTCATTGCAACCATAATTATGCTTTCCAAACCTAAATGAGCAGTCCAAATCGAGCCCCCTCGACGAAAACCTATCTAAGAAGCAATAAAAGCTTGTAATGCAACAAAGGGATCTGTAATACGGAAGTGAACAGTGCGTTCAATCAGTTTTACTAAATTAGACAAGAGGGAGATCGCACGAATATTGTCGATTATAAAATCATTCCTGGAAGCTTTGAGAAGTAAGGTAATTTTCGCAATTTTCCGTTTTGAAGGGAACCAAGCTGCCCAAGCTGTCCCAAGGGACACATCCACAATAAGCAGTACATCAGAGGAAAAGACTTCCACAAGAGACTTCAACATACCGATAGAAACCTCATCGCATTCAGGAGCTGCAGGTTTGAGGCCTGTAACTACGGAAATAATTCAGAGGGTGTAACCGCAATGAAGTGTGCGCGCGGAGGGGATAGGACGAATGGAACCACAAACCGCGCTTGAAAGCACGGAGCTAGGTCTTGTGCTATGTGGTCAAGTTGTTTTGTTTTTCTTTGTATCTCGGGGTTCTTTTTGCACCCACTCATTCTGTAACATGAGAGGACGGCTAATTATGGTTGCGTTCCATGAATGAGTAGAAAGTTGTGCGGTTAATTGGGCTTCATAGATAAATGTTCAAATTCGCTTTGTACTCCTCCTTTGCATTTCTGATGGTCCTTCTAAATGAAGCCACGAAAAATTTGTATAGCCAATTCCGCGGGCTGTGGTTATGAGAGAGGCTTTCCCAGGCAGCTTTTCTAAGTCTATAAGCTCTCTCACACTCTTCATTCCACTACAGAGAGGGCTGTTTGTTTTTGACCGTAAATTGCACCGTGAACACGGAACGCTCAGAGGCCACTAACACGGAGTAGAGAACTTTCTGAGCGCGATCCAAGTTATCAGATGATGCGTTGAAGGAGAAAGAGGATTGCACAAGTTTTTTGAAAAGAACATTTAAATGATCTGTACTGTGGACACGTGAAGGAAAGCAGACATTAGCAACGGAAAGGGGAGCACACTGTAGAATTGCGATATCAACAGCCAAAAATTCGAAGCCAGGTCTTTGAATTTGGTGTGACACATGTGCCGGATAAAAAATTTGGAAGAAATTAATGTTAACAAGCCACCACCCTGGCCGCAATTGCGATCGGCTCGGAATACCCAGAAATTATTGAGAGATAATTACCTAATAGGAATACGCCAAATTTCTTGAAGTAAAATTATGTCTGGGTCGAAATGTGAGGTAATGTTCTGTAAATCGCGAAGAGAAGATGTAACTGGGGAAGACGAAGACGAAGTGTCCTTGTTAAGGTGCCTTCATATCGCTCTTGTGAAAATCTCGCCTGCCGCGTAAACACGTTTCCTGTAGCAAACAAACTGGATTCAAGCCATCCGAGGAGGCTTCGGACGCCCAGTCGCCGCCTGGTTGCGTCGCATACAGCAAATGCCAGGCAGTTATATTCCTGGACCTGAACTGCACAACGAGGCTAGGCCTAGCGCCTCCGGTGACGTGCTGGCGGGTGTAGCTCCGCCCGCGCCGCTTGCCTCGGTGGCATTCCCGCCAGTACAACAGCCCACTGAGCATGGGCCTGACCTCCAAAATCGTACCTTTGTTTCATCAGATACGGCGCCTGCCCTGCCTTCTCCAGATGTACAACAGCTCGCGAGTGCATTACCCTCTGAACGGAACACAGATACGGCTGCTCAGCCTATACTTCTGGATAGACCTGTACCAGTACCACATGACAAGCTGAGCACTCCAATAGACCTGTCATCAGCCCCTCCAAACGGGCCACCGGCCCTCCGCTGTCCTCAAAAGCGCCCTTCGGGAGACGCTGCAACAGGCTCATCTTCGGCCAGCGGCCGCTCACAAAGCAAGCGTTCCTTCCTGACCACAGACCACCCAGTTGTGTCCACCCACGGCTCAGCGAGTTACAAAGCCACTATCAAATATCTGGCAACGAAAAGCCTTACAGATATACCGACGAGAATTCTGCAGGCAAACCTAGATGCATGTCTCGGAACGAAAGGTTTTCGCGGCTTTACGGCCAGAAAGAAGTCCAATACAATTGCTGTGTGGCTCCCGACCTTAGCGGCCATGGAACGTCTGCAAACGCTACAGTGCATTACAGTTGGCAGCGAGGTCTCGGTACCGATACTTATGTACCTGGTTGATGGATCCGTCTTGCAACGTTGTGTTGTCTACAACGTCGATGTTAATCAGGACCAGGCCGCCCTTCAGCGTGAGCTTTATTGTCCCACTCACCGAGTGATACAAGCACGTTACATGGGTTTTGGGCGCTCATGCATCGTCACCACCCTGCAAGGCCCAGTAACATCACCGGCCTGCTTGTACTATTATGGCTGCATTTTACTGCCTCGGCCATACAAACCAACCGCTGTCTACTGCTACAGTTGCTTCAGACCTCGCCATATGCGTAGATCCTGCCCTTTCACAACACAAGTGGAACCAGCATCAGAAGGCGCACCGGCGTGCAGATGTGGCCTCTGCAAAACTGACGACCACGACATCACATCACCCACTTGCCCCACAAAGCAGAAGGCAACAGAAAAGATTCGTCGTGGGTTTTCTACGCAAATGGCTGGGAATGTGAATACGCCCCTTCTGAAGACTTCCAGCCGGTTTGCAGCTCTCCAGTCGGACGATGACGAGTGGCCCGAACTTCCCGTGCTGCACACGCATGAAACTGCTACCCAGCAGACTTATAGCAAAAAAGTGCTCAAGGACTGCCGATATCAGCAGCCTACAAAACAGCGTAGCATCCCGGAATCTCTCAACGATGACATGGTAGCAGCTGACCAAATTTCACGCCTTTTGGCAGAGGTCTCAAGGCTCCAACAACACCGTGAGCTGCTTGCCCGCCGTAGACATGCAGCGAGATCTGGCAGCGCCACTAGAAATGATGAATCAGCACCGAGCATGTCCCGCCCACCAGCTTCTTTCACCGCTCCTCCCAGAGTACCTGCTAAATTGCCAGATAACTCTACAGCATCCCTGCTCCGCTTCATAGTTACCCAGTTATCCAAAGTGACATCTGTTCTCTTGCAACGCTTAGACTACTAACCGAAGATGGCGCGTTCCGGCTTTTCTTCTGCGCTACAGTGGAACTGTAGAGGTCTCTGCACAAAAGTGGCAGAGCTCAAAACCCGTCTTCGCCTGCACAAGCTCCAGGTGCCATGTTACTGCAGGAGACCAATGCCTTGCCAGCAATTCCGGGTTTTAGAGGTTCCGCGTCGCCTTCGATGAACGAGCCCCCGCCGCAGGCGTGTGCAGGATGCCTTCGCGGATGCGTTGTTTATTCTTCTAAATCACCTCAGGTCAGCAACGCGGGCTATGCGTCACAGTCGCAGTACCACCTATGCTCCTGATCTGACGTGGTGGTCTGGCCCCGGCACTCCCTCGTGGCACCTTGAGCCTGACTGTTGGGGAAGTGACCACCACCCTATATTCATCGGTGTCCATCCATCACGTGCTCGCCGCTTACGCCGCAAGTGCACGCTGGTCAACTGGGGTTGTTTTCGTACTATTCTAATGCTAACAATCCACCAACCCGGCCGCATTTGCGATTGGCTCGGAATACGCAGAAATTTTTGAGAGAGAATGACCTAATAGGAATACGTCAAATTTCTTGAAGTAATAATATGTCTGGGTTGAAATGTGAGATAGTTTTCTGTAAATCGCGAAGAGGAGATGTAACTGAACGGCAATTCCACTGTAGTGCTTTTAAGCACACAAAGCTTAATATAAAAGCAGAGACGCTGTCACAGCCAACTTTAACACATCGGTTTTATGCGGATTGCATGGCAACCTTTCTTGCTTCTGTTGTTTGGGAGGGCAGACTTCGACGGACAGGAAGGAGCTCGACGCTTCTGGATAGGATTCGCAATCTCGACGTCCTTAGAGCAAACGGTATTCAGGCGGGAATGTTCGGCGTCATGTACAGGCAAAAACGAGGACGGAGCAAGAATAAGAGGCTGAGGGGAACGACCAGAGACGCTATGGGAAGGACTAATTGGTGGAGCGGGAAGACCAATAGCTGAGGGAGAAAACTGACTAGAAATGACCTGAAAGAGAGCTTCACTAAAGGTAGTCAACATACGGTCCACAACGCCTGCAAGTACCTTCTCGACTGTTCAAACCAAAGACTTTGTCAGCAACGCCTCTACCTCAGGCCTAGATGACCTAGCAAGATCCACATAAGAATTCCTCTTCCGGTCTAACTGAGCATATGCATCAGCTCTGGAGCACCTTCTCTGCTGGATGATGTCCAGAACATTCTGCTCATCAGACCTTTTAGGAAAGCCAGCATCATCAGTCGGATGAACGCCGCCACATGACTGCAAGTGGGCCCCTCAAATGAGCAGAGGACTGTGGAATAGTTCTCCCCGCATAGTCGCAACGCGTCCCAGATTTTCAAGCTTTGCTGCTAAGACTAAAACGCCAGCGATTCCTGCATTGCAAAGAACGCGGCATTAGCGGAACGAAACGGTACACTATGGGCCAAACCTTAAGCTCAGAGGGGCAAGAAGATCCTTTCGCAGTCACACACTCTGTCGGCACGCGTGAGAAATTAGAATGTCTGGTACAGCGGCAAACTGATAACACGCCAACGCCGGCGTCCTGAAAGTCATCAGGTAATTGCTGAGAAGAGCGCGACGGGTCCACACCACGGATGATACCTTTTGAACGTGCGAGTTGCTCTGGTATGAACGGCTTAACTGGAAATGATGTGAAGGATGTGCAATGCAGGAACTCCGACACACACTGCACATTCGAGGATCGGCACAGAATGCTCTCTACAACCGAAAGGGCGCACTTCAGAGATCCCTAGATGGCGGCTGATAACAGCCTTGAGCTGCTCCTGGATCATTTTAGAATTTTAAAATTTAGGGCCCCGTCTCCAATGAGTACGAGCGCCACAGGAACGTCATTGACGCCATTCCGACCGAAAAATCAGGGGGCAAATTTTGGGCCGGCAGGCGGGTGAACCAGGGAGCCAGACACCCACCCGGAGAAGCTGAAGACATTGCTGGAGCCCTAAGAGTACATTAAGCCTTAATGTTGGTTCAGCAATAAAAAAAAACACCTGGCCAAATCCTCAACATGTGGAATGGCATCACCGTAGAAGAAAGAAGATGAAGACCAGAGGAGGCACACAAGATCAAGGACAGGAGCAGCGGCAGGAACCGGCAGGCCTCAGTTCGGCAGCAGCTTCTTGGATTTGTTGTTGTTCCCTTCGTGACATGGCACATACCCACGACGGGGGATTGGCCTTGGTTCAGTGTGGAGACCCAACAGAATAAGGTAAACTGGTGCCACTTCTTGGACTCTGCTTTGGAACTCGTTTTCGTCCGCATTCATCCGTGTGCGGTACAGTACAAACCCAACAGCACGCGGCGACTTGCACCTTCCAACCCAAGTTCGAGCGCGTGTCCGGTTTTAATCCTGCGCATCATTGCACTTGATCAAACGCTTTACCCAACTTAATATTTGGCTTCAGCAATTTGAAAATATTCCCAATTTAGAAAAAAAAATGAAAAACATGAAAAGCAGCATTCTACCCCGCATGTCAAACTGCCAGCCTCTCACGCTGTGGCACTAGTTCGCGCATCTGAACACAGAGGGCGCCAGAAATTTCTTGCGCATGCGATAGTTTGCGGGACTGCACAGAGAGGGCGCAACGAGTCAATGCGCTCGCGAAATTGTAACCGACATAATAACGCATGCTACTCTACATCAACTGCAGTGATCGCCCATAAATTTTTTTTTCAGCCAAGCGTGTCTCGAAAATCCAGTATTGCTCGTTTCAGATTACATCCAGCGGTGACGTTCATCGTTCGATACTTCATGTAGTACCGCGTCCTTAGTATTTAAGAATCTGTCGTCTGCATTAGTTCGGCAAGGTAATTATTCCTAGTTAGCACTCGTCCCGCAAATGCACCTGGTGATATGCTGCCATTCAGATAAATATACTCTATCTAAGACCATGTCGTCGTACATAACATGAATGCGTGCTGGTTTGATTTTCGCGCCCACTTTGCACTTTAGTTCTAAATAATGCTTGAAATCTGGCTAGACATGCTCGTGTTTCTAAAAACCAAAAAACACTTTTTTCTGATGCCAGTCGAGACTTCCTGTTAGTGCAGCTGCGTGCAACGAAGTGCTTCGGCGGCCAACTCTGTGTGCAGTCTTTGCACGCCACAATATACTGCCCAGGAAAGTGCTCACCTACCTTTGCTTAGACAGCCGCCAAGGCGGTGTTTAATAGCCTCACGCACAAAGCCGCTTATCCACGTGCACTGCTTCGCTGAAGTTGGCCAGAGCTTGCTGCGCGTGTTTCCTACTTTCGAAGTTCTCGACCCGGCAAACGAGACGCGAAATCTTGGCTGACATAACGAGGATCAACTGTGCGTACCGAAGAAAAATAACTTCGAACAAGTAATTAATGTTAGTGTAAAATTACTACAGGAAATAAACTATTACGTTACAAAGTATACCCAGGCAAAGTAATTAAATTATGGCGATTTTCTTGCAGTAATTTAATCACTTCCGTTTCTGACCGAAGAGCCTCAGGTTCTTCGCACAAACTCTGATGTGAACGCAGGTTTCTGGGGCGTAAGCGAACGTAGTAGTTGTATTCCAATAGGACCACGGACGTTTTTCCAGTTTTACTCCAGGACACTGGGTTCCAGTAGAACAAGTCTGCATGCCACGTGAGAGCCACACCAAAAATCTTTCCCGCCAAGCTGCGTATATAATACCTTTTTCGTGAGCTTAATATTTCAATCATTAGGTTAAAGTGCCAGTTTAAGAATATTTCGCGGTCATTAAATTTTGCGAAGTAATCATGTCTCCTGCCTCAATCCTCTTCCACGAAGACTGCCAGTATGTGGCTAATGCTACCCACCTGAGCCAGAAGTCAGCCGTAGACAAGAATAAAATACACAGACCTTTCTTGTTACCCGAAGAGGTCATTAATAGCAGTAAACACGTTTCGAAATGCGCAGCCTGAGCCAGAAATTAAAAAATCTGTTTTGTTAATAAACTCGCCTCTCTCACGCGAAAAATGCGAGAGCTAAAGCCCAAAAGGTGAGAAAAATTTACGAAGATTAGAAAAATAAATGGTTCCCTCAAAACACATAACTGTGAGAAGCAAAGAGAGCGATTTCCAGAAAAGGCGAATTTCTTTGTAGAGAACCCGCTAACGGAGAGGAGAGTTGCCATTACGCTCTCAAGTTCTAGATAGAGATGACATCAACGTGTTGACCTCGCAGGCATCTTTACGAAATTATTCGTTTGAGATATATTTCGCGAGTTCTAAGCAATTCGCGGCAAACACGAATGTTTAGTGTTCGAGAAAGTTAATTCGTTTGCAGTAGATAAATTCCTTCCGCGCAACGACCACGACTTCCGCGGCGGCTTACACCAAAATGGAGACATAGACAAAACAGCGCTGATTTAGCGAATGAAATGTATATTACAAGAAAAAGCAGGACCTTTTGTTGTCGCGCTTTCTCCTAACAAATATTTGATTGATTTCACTTGCTAGATTAGCGCTGTATTTCTCTAGATGTGCGTCCAGCCCGTTTGCATGCACAGTTCTTGCTCTTCTGTTTTGAGCTCACGGTAATCAAAAGGAAGTAAAAGAGTCCTGAATATCCGATCTTCACTGCCCCTTTTTTCATGCACAAGTTTCAATGCTCTCAGTGCACAAAGGGCTTCTCGAAATAGCAGAGAAAAACAGTAGACAGAACGCTTTGTGCCCTACATGCTGCGCCGCCATCTGTTATCCAAAAGCCTGTCTAGCTGCTGCCAGCAGGTAATTTCCAAAATTCGAAAGAAGTGAAGCACTGCCTAATCGACTGCTGCTTGTGCGACGCGTTCGTTGCCGCTGCCGAAGAACACACGGAGCCCTCCGCATATTCTCGTTTCGAGGCACCGGCTTTTGATTCTTTGCTTCTAAATTTCGCCACACACCTCAAACTTTGTGTACTAGGGGGGGGGGGAGGGGGGGGGGGGGAGGGGGCATCCCTGAACTACTGTTTTCAGGTCGTGTGCAGACCTTCTTTTCACCTTTAAATGAATATCATCACTCTTATTTACTGCACCAATATGTCTCTGTCGTCATAGGTGCCAAACATATATTGAAATTTGAGCGAAAATCAGTATTTCCATTCCTTCTTGGCGTAAGGGTTAAAGAAGATAGTACTCTTCCTTGGTTTAATGGACTGAACCTGTTTTTCCCCATTCCGAAACCTATTCCGTTGTACTTCATTGTGCCTCTGCGCTGAACACTAGCAAAAATTAGCACAAAAGCAAGGCATAACAGAATAGACTGAGCGGCATGCATACGCGATATGTTTCCATATAGGCTGTTTTTACATTTTCGTCATTGCACTAAAGACGAGTAAAGTGTGCCTAAAAACTCCCTGCGCGCGTTTTATGCACTCTTGCGACGTCTTGATCGCTACTTATGACAGTTTCTGTCCCTGCAAGACGAACAGGATTGCGTCACTTCATACGGGGGCGTGTGTCGCGTTTCTTTTTCTGCGCTCAATATGGCACTCGACAAAAACAGAAGCCGGTGGGAAGCCGACCATTCAACGTCATTGTCTGCACCTCAAGGCTATGTCATGACAGTGGATATATTTTCACCTTTCGAAGTCCTGCTTTCATCCCCGTAAGGAGTAATAGACGGGTTTGGAAGGACTGGCTCATCGCCATTATACTCGAGCATATGCGTTAGGCTTCGATCACGAAAGTATTATCGTGTCATGCGTCACTGATGCTCTTGAGAGCACATGTCCGACAATGTATTTTGCCAGAAACGTGGTGTCTAAAAGTATGATCAGTTTTTGGTCAGTATTCAAGACAGCGCTTAACAATTTTGCATAGAAACGACACCCTCCTTCTTTTTATAGACAATGACATCATATTTCCAGCGCAGCTGCGGAAGTTAAATCACTCGCCCAGTCGAAGTTGAAACAGCTGTAGTGTTTTGGATTCCACAGCACCGGTCAGTGCGACTTTTACCCGGGGAAGGCAACCATCCGTCACACGCGCGCGCACAAATATTTTCGGTGAAGTTCGATTTTGAGCTAGTGACTCGCAGCGGTGGTTCAGTAGTGGATGCGTTCGGCTGGTAAGAAAAAGGATCTGGTATCGAATGCAGCCACGGAAACCACTTTTAAATGGAAGCGAAATTCAAAAGACGAGCGTATGGTTTGTAATGTGAGTGCGATTTGGAAAACTCGATGTGACCAAAATTTGTTCACAGAACGCTGCCCCTTTCTCTCTCCATTCCTCATCATTTCATTCACGGCGATGTTCCGGTGCCTTCTGAGAAAGAGAGAGAGAGAGATAGAAAAAGAGAGAGAGACGTCTCCACCGCCATTCTTGAACTCATTACGAATTAATAATATTGAACAGCTCAACTTTCAATGCAACATTGAAACATTCCTTCATAGTGAATTCAAGTGTACCTACACGGAACAGTTTTCTCTGTCAGCACAAATCTAATAACCATAAAATAATTACATAACTACGTTAAATACTATTCTTCTGAAAAAAAAAACACCGTGTAAAGTTGTCATTCTTCGTAGCTGTTACAAATATTCTGGATTTCGTTCGTTTATTGGGCGCCTTTTGCACCTCTGAATTTTTTAAGGCTGTCAGTAGATCGATTTTAGGTGCAACTTAGAACTTGAAGCCAAGATAAAAATTGTTTAAAAGAAGGAAAATCTAAAACGCCCCAGGTACTTTTTAAAGGGAACAATGTGCCGAAAACGTGGCTCCGCGTTGGCTTTGGCGTGGCTGCGTTTTTATGGAGGAAAAACGCTAAGGCGCTCGTGTGCTGTGCGATGTCAGTGCACGTTAAAGATCCCCAGGTGGTCGAAATTATTCCGGAGCCCTCCACTACGGCACCTATTTCTCTCTTTCTTCTTTCACTCCCTTCTTTATCCCTTCCCTTACGGCGCGGTTCAGGTGTCCAACGATATATGAGACAGATACTGCGCCATTTCCTTTCCACCAAAAAACCAATTATTATTATTATTTTCTTTCCCGATGCTTTTCTACTGTCAGAGTACATTGTTTATCCGTTGGAGCGTGTTTTGTCCAGGCATGGCCGAGGTGCACGTCGTCTGCGTGATTCCCTCTCCAGAACTTACATAGCAGCAATGCTATTGTTAAGAAATCTCTATTCTCTTCTTTCCTATTTCTTTTCATTTTTGCATTGCGCCCGCCCTCTCTTTAAATTCTCTTCCTGGTCCTGACAATAAGGAAATAGTAGTCGGTGTATCCGCCTACGGTCGGGGTATCCAAGTATTACGGTAATGAAAGGCTTGGGAAAATGGTCTTTGGTCCACCTGTATCCGCTTTGTGCGGTTACTTGCGCGACCACAGCAAGATGTATTCTTCTGTTGTGCTCGGAGCAGCATACTGGATAAACAGCTTTCCAGTATATCACTTGTTTTCGGTGTATTCGTTGAAACATAGCTCAATTTGAGGGGTATGAAGCACGTCGCGTATGTGGAGATATTTTCGGGAGGGCAGTAGCCGTGCGAACTGCAAAGTTCCTATTGAATATCATGGAGGAAGAATGAATAACCGCCATACCAAACGGTGGCAAGCAACATGATTCCTCAATAAGCGTATTACTAAATCAGCAGCGCACTCCATAATGTAACGATTCAATGTTAGTATTTGTTGTCTGCACACAAAAGGGCACGTACGCACATTTCTTGGTTCATGCGCTGAAAAACCGATTGATCTGCTGCATATTTTGATGTAAATATTTCACTATTATTCGAATTCATATATTTTTATTATTTATAATCTACTCACCCCAAGCTACTTGGTGAACTTATCCATACACTTGTCCAGTGCACTCGGTAAGCTTCCTTCGGACGGTATATGCTCACGAGCAGGCTTTGTCAAAAGTACTGCACACAAAAGGTTTTCTATTTTTTTCTGCACCATCCTGTTTGGATCGTTTTCCGGAGACTGCACTTTGAATATCTTGATTGTGAGAGGAACTTTGACCCTTACTACTAAAATTATGAGTTATATGGATGCTACAGGTGTCCCGCTACACAGCTCGGAAACAGACAGCCCAAGCTGTCCGTTCGAGCAATCTGCATTCATGGCATCTGCAGGGTGCGTTTCCTTATTCTGTTGCATTTCAGCGGCCACAGGTTCGCGTCAACGTTCTTTCTTTCCATTGACGAAAAGCGACGGGCAGAAGCGGGGAAGTATAAAACGAGTGTGAACCAAATACTTGGCACTTCTGATGTGAAATGATAAAAATCCTGCGCAGCCTGGGTAGCAGTGCGATTGTTGCATTGCGCAAACAAAAATTGCGGATGGCTGTCATTTTAAGGCAAGAATACACCTGACTGATAGCCTTGGCTTGTTGCCCCCGATTAGACTAGTAAGATAAACGCGCTCTGTGCGTGGATGCGCAATGCTCCGTCAGGTGCCGCTGCGAAATCACTGCGCCTTCATATTAAAGATTTCTTCTCTCATGAGGCAGTGTGGTACGCTGCTATGATAGGTGTTAAATCCCGTAGCGCTGATGCCGTATCAGAAAGCAACCACTGTAGATATTTAGAACAAGCCCGCTAGAACCCGCAAGTCACAGTCTAGGGTCGTTGGCATCGCTGGCGTACTAAGGAGCACGCCATTAGAGAGCTCTGGGCAATTGTGAGGAAGTCTGTACGAGTTCGCTGTTTTGACGGAGTTTTTATTTTCTCAAAAAAAAAAGCTACCAAACCGCAGGTCTCCCTCATTATCGCAATTACTTCCCACAAAAGTATTCCGTTTCCTTCATTGCTGTCGACGCTAGTTTCTGTCGCTATGCGTTAGCATTTTTCTTGCGTTTTGAATGCGGGGACCCTACCAGGCAACACATTAGTCACTACGCGCGCTGAAAATGGTTGCAAGGAAATAGAAGATATACATGCCGCCCACTTTCGGTCGTTGTCGACCGGAAGTCCCCGCGAAGAGCGAAGCTGTCAGGAGTACCTGGCGTAATCTAACCTCGTTAACGCGTTCAAAAGCGAGTGTCATCGAACGCGGAGCGTCGCTTCTCAACGCCCTCGACGCGTACATTGCCGAAGCTGTCGCGGCTGCTTGGCGCCGCGCATAACTACGGTGGATGCCGGGAAGAAGTGCTCTTCTAGAAGCGGAGACTCGCTCATGCAAGTTACATCGAGTTTGCAGCAGAGTAGCATTTACCAACGTGGACATACTTCGGGCTCTGTATGTAGTAGAGACAGCTCGCAGAAATGCATTGACAGTTAAGTGAAGGCTCTATTGTACTTCCCTCTGCAACGTACGATGGGGACAGAAAAGCACTCGATGGGGACAGGAAAGAATACTCGCCATATTTCCGCAGCGTATCTACCTTTAATGCTTACTCAGTGGCTTTCCACAGGCAGCATACCCAACTGATGGAAGGAAGGGAAGGTCGTTCCAGAATACAAATCAGGTAAGAAAGATTCACCTCTTAACTACCGTCTCATCAATTTAACGAGCGTGCGATGAAAAATCATGGAGCATGTAATCTATTCTCAAATAATGAATTTTCTTTAATATAATAAATTTTTCACCACTCTCAGCCCGGGTTCTATAAGAGCCTTTACTGCGAAACGCATGCGAAAAGCAATGAGCTATTTTTTTCCGTGACCTGCATGAGAATATCGAATCTAACATTCAAAGTGATGCAATCTAAGTGGAGTTTGCGAAAGCCTTTGACAAAGTACCTTACAACCGCTTAGTACTAAATCTTTCTTTTTTATGGCTACATACTAACATAGTGCAGTGCATAAAAGTATTTCTGGCTAACCGTTCCCAGTTTATTTACGTTCATATTGAAGACTCTAGTTTCTTTCCAGCAACATCAGGCGTACCGCAAGAGTCAGTCCTTGGTCCACTTCTATTTTTTATTATATATTGACAATCTACCCACGCGTGTCTCCAGTAACATCCATATGGTCACCGATAGCTGTGATATATATGGCACAGTTAATTATCCCTGCGATCAACTAGCTCTGGAATATGACTCAAAATTATGTACAGGACTGGTGCAACTATTGGCTCATGGAACTTCCCAAGCCGATCAAGTATTTCGCCCAGCATTGGAACTGTATTGGAAAAGCTGGCCCTACAAAGCCCCAGGATGGGACTAACCTGTCGCAATATTGGGCCGATGCTTGGTGCTGCTTGGGTTAGTTCCGATAAGTTTAACTTCTTGTCTTTTAACCGCAAACGCATATAAGCTTCCATATGCAGTTTTACACGTCGCGGTTGAATTAACACAGTCTTAAAAACACCTAAGCGTGACCTTGAGCAATCGTCTAACTTGGAACGTGCATTTCACTAAAGGCATATCATCGGCTAGGAGAAGTCTTCGGTTTCTCAAGCGTCATCAACACTAAGCGCCAGAAAACCCAAAATTGCCGATATGCAAATCACTTCTCCGATCTAAGCTAGAATATTCCTTTGCTATCTGAAATCCTAATCAAATATATCTGACAAAATCCTTACAATGTCTTAAGAATTGAAGAACTAGATGCATCCCTAATGATATTCATACACCGTTAGCATATAATTACTAAAAAGAGGAATCTGGCCTAACAACCGTGACTTGTCGCCGTCGAATCGCAAGAATGTGTTTATTTCATGAGTTATCTTAAAGCTAATTTCACCTGGCGCCCTACATCTGTCCTACAGCACGCATTTCTCTGCATTGGCCATCCCCATCAATTTGGCCAGCCACATGCCTGCACTACACTATTTTCCACAGTATTCTTTCCCACTCATCTTCTGACTGAAACGGCCTTCCACCAGACATCGTCGCAGTCACTTGCCCGTCCACGTTTTTGATGTTTATAGCTCCAACATTTAACAGGGAACATAGGTGTATTTGACGTATTTCACTTATGTACATAATTTGCTTTTCTACATGTAACCCAACCCTCATGTAATAACCCCAGTCATGGGGGCCTTTAAGGTTAAAAAGTGAAGTGCACTTGCGAAGGGAGTTCGACAGCTATGTTTTGAACAATGAAGAGTTTGTCTCATTTCATAAAAAGTGAGTTTACGTTGTGGCGTGGAGCCTAGTGGATGCTATCAGAACGTAATGTTTATGCACCCAGGAAAGCACCACAATCCGCCCAACGCCGCATGGATGACGAAGAAAATGAGGCCTTGCTTCCACCACCGGTTGTTTATTGCATCTGGAAAACATGTGCCAGAACGTGGTGTAATCACCTTCCGCTTGAACCTATTGGGATGCAGCAAACCTACGCTCCGCATATCAACCTGAATGCTCGCTTCTGACAGGCCTGGATTCGGTTCGGGAGCTAAGCTGGCGCCAGGAATATGCTTTTATACTGTGGCATTTTGCGCGCGCCACCAGCGTCGACTGCCGAATGTGATATTTCCTCTCTTACTTCCTCTTCATATTAACTATAGGCCACCAAGACATGCCGATTCTGATAAAGAAATTCAGTCATCCTACCTCTGAGCTTCCTTTTCCTTTTCTACACTTTGATTTTCCCTTAGCTAACCAAGGCGTTAGCGAATAGTCTTTTGCTAAGCGTTATAGCCCCTTTCTAAGCGTGATAGCCAAAAAGTGGGCTCTTTTCTTGCAGGGTACGTCGCGCTAAGTTCATTTTGAAACGTTATGATGCAGAAAGACGACGAAAGATGGACCAGAATTCAGGCTGCATAGTATTACTGGGTGCCAGTAAGTTGATGTGAGGAGCCACTCCCTCAACACGACTTCGACTTAACTTACATATGTCTTATCGTTCTCTACCTCGCTGCGATCACCACTTTACAGAACCCAGCCTAAGCGCACGAGTATATTCTGTCAATAATAAACAGACTTTCTGGATGAAAAGGGCGAAATGTATGTAGGAAAGAGTGATACCCCAGACATGTGCAGGCGTCAAAACTGGAATAATTGAATACACGCAATTTCTAAAAAAGGCATGACAACTATGCGCAGAAGAAATATCATGTAAAACCACATTATAGTCAGAATTTCGGAATCTTTCGACGTATTTGCCGAAAAACTACAGCCCGTATATTTATTTCGTAACGCCGCTATGGTGTGAGTGGTCTCATAGAGTTTACATTGGGAGCACTCGAAGCAGCTTTCGGTCTTTCTTCAAACAACACACATCAGGTGTTGTAAGGGACGTAAGTGTTGTATAAAAAACCTAAATCAACGTTATCGATCTGGTTGCTCAGTGCAGGGACGTGCACATCATGCAATCTGTTTTACAGGACGGCATGCTTTCATACATGAGCACTGCTTTCCAAACAAAAAAAAACAAGAAACTTTTATCGACAATTTGGGTTTTAAGAAGAAATAAAGAACGCACCAGCTGCGTGTAGTTCAATATATTCTTGTAATTGGCTCCTCTGTTGCCTTTAATAGGCGCGAAATTTGTGTCCTGAGGCGGTAGTATTGTTGCGAAGGCGATGCAGGAGCGGACAGTGTCGCGGGCCGGAGCGCTCGCGCTTGGCCCGCAGCCATTAGGTTTTATTTCGACTGTCGCCATGTCATCCTATTCCTTGGGTTTCCACTACGCATCATTTGGTGTGATGTGTGGGGTGATATCATGATGCTGGTCCCTAGAGCATCGACGCCTTCCGCTCGCTTTGTTCATCGGTCGAGGGCACCTGGACTTCACCGCCCGGCTCAAGCTCCCGTTTGACTTGACCACAACCAACCATCTGCTCTCCAACTGCTCCGTTCACGACCCCAGGTACAAAACACGACGACCAGGAGCAGACGCGCTATGACCTGATGCTTATTGACCTCACTACGACAAGAACCAAGATGGCACCTCCACCCAAGCTGTCCGGGGTGTCCATGAACTTTGACCTTAGGTTCTGGGCGACCGAGCACTGGACCAGAAGCGGCGGGGGCAACTGTTCATCAAATCATCTTCTTCATCGTGGTGGCAAACAGGACCCCTCTCCTTCCGTCTTCCAATCTACCAGACTACATACTATTACCACTCCTTTTCCCGTAAAAACTTTCCTGTATCCAGCAATTAATCGCCTGTGTCTTGGCCACTCCCCCGTAGTGGGTATGTGCCAGCAACGTCGGAGGCCTTCCTTCCTTTCAAACCTTTCATCTTCTATTCTCTCTGACCATGCTCACCGTCATCTCATTCTTCAGAGTTCAAGTAAGTGATCTGGACTATCGCTCGGCACTCCGAGTAATGATGTGAAGAAGACGGCGAAGAATCGTGTAGTGGCGCGAGAAAAACCACTCGCGCTAGGCCCGCGGCCATTAAACACATATTTCATCTGTTATGATGTCGTTCTGTTCGTTGGCTTTGCATTGCTGTTGTACGTTCCCGGTGCCAACTTTGAATCTCAGTATGGGGAATAGAAGGCAGGAAGATGAGATTCTCGTGAAGAAAAGCTAAACGAAGTGAACAAGAGTAGAGGAAGGAACCTTTGTTCCCAAGGCAACGCTTCGACAGGACATGTCTTCGCGTGGGCATGTGGGTTACGGAGCGCGCTTCGTCAAGCTAAACGGTCTCCTGTAACTCGCTTCGGTGACTAAGCAGCTAAGGCGTTCGTCTGTTGATAACGAGGTCGCGGCGTCGTATCTGAGGACCAATGGTTGCAGAGGCTGAGTGCACAAAAGTTTGGTGTGCTTTGCTTTGGTATTGCATGTTAATGAACTCCTCATTACCGGATCTGCTTCGAAACATTTCGCTACGATGACTGTTTCCCTCTTTCGCTCCCTCCTTCATCGCTCCCGTTGAATTTGCGGCTTCAAAGAGACACTGACTATAAATTGTAATTGCCCTGTGTTGACGCAGTATATAATAATACAATGATAAATGCACCACTAACGCCAGAACAAGCTTCTAGAGGCTAGAAAAACCAAGAAACAAAGTGCAGGTGTCGACATCACCGGCCGAATTCGCAAGTAAACTGCATCAGTGGACGCTCAGTTTTTTTGCCGGATATAGGAAACTATGTTACATCGCCATTCGCTTCGAAAGGGCGGCAACGAGACATCTTCGGCGTAGGTATCAGAAGTTTGAATCAAGGGGACGAAAAGCTTTGAAATTCAATTTTCACTGATATAAATGGGTCTCTTGCTGCCGGGCAAATTTAAACATATTCAAAAAGCCAGCAAATCAGTCTGTACTGCTACCGAGAAATGAGTGTTGTCACAAGTGTCCCTTGATGCGCGCCCTCACGGAATGAAAAGATACTATGGTTACTTCAACGCATATCGCGACTGGGTTTTGGAATCGACTCCTTTCACGCGCAAATATCGAGCCGATGTATCGACGTTCGTTGTATCGAGCCGCGGTGTAGAAACTAGATTCTGTTAGTATTTTTTATTTGATACTGTAAGTCCCATCACGGACTGTAACAGGAAGGGCTCTGAATGATACAGTTGTAGTGCACATGTTGGTAAGTAAACAATTTGAACAATAACATATGGCAAAAATAGTTACAAATTCGGTTAGAGAATTCCAGTTGAGGTACAAATAATAGGCGGCAAACATGATGACAAGTATAACAAAAAAGAAAATCAGCCTCCTTAAAAGAAAGTGAAAAAAGTAACAAGTTAGCAAGGGAACAAAATCAATTGTCTTTTAATTGCACTTTATGCCGTACATTATAGCCGCATTGCTGTAGAATCTGCATGCCAACATCGAACTGCAGTAAATGAAAACGAAAGTCTGCATATACACAGAAAAAAAAGCACCCGGTATTTTCGGTCCAACTCGCCGAACTATCTGGTCTGTCAAATGTAATTATTGCTGGACAAAAGTTCTAATGACCTACATGTTTTTAAGGCTACAAAAGTTGATTTTGATAAGGTGAGACAATTTTCTTCTGCGCTGCTGGCGCCCCGCGATGTTCCTAATGGCAAATTGCACCCGGCAGCTGAGAGGCCCGCCCTCATCCACCTTGTTGTGAGACTCGCCAAAAGCGATAACCGTCTATGCGTGGAAGCCTTCTCTACATGCCTTTCATAGGCAATTTTATCACAGCTTTCGTTTACATGACATTGATAAGCCACCTATATTCTCGAACGCCGTGATTTTCGGACAGACAAAGAGCCGCCTGTTACAAATTAACGTCTGACGTTCTATACCGTACGCTTTCGGGTATCTCAGTTTTTTATAGACTAATACTTTTAGATCTAGCCTAACACTACTGTGGAACAAACGCGCCGCATCTCTTTAGCTTTTCCTGAGAAAATTGTGGGGGACGACACAAACATTACTGTCCCAATGAACGCTTTCATTCTTCCCTCATGCTTTTTTCGTTTCGTTTAAGATGGTTGATGTCCCAAAGACACTGAGGCAGTCAGGGATGCCGAGCGGAGGGCTTCAATAATCTTCACCGTTCGGTGTTCTTTAACGGGCTTTGACATTGCACTCTGCACGGGCATCTGGTATTCTGCCTCCATCCGAATACGACTGCCGCTGCCGGGGTCAAACTCGCATAACCACTGAGAAGCCTCGGCTGCTAACTTGCTGATGCTGGTTATAATACCGATACCAGCGAAGATACACAGAAGGGATCGCCTTTTACAAAAAAGCATCTAGCCCATTCAAAGAGAGAAAATTGCCCGGGGGGAGAAAACATGGCTTTATATAAACTAAGGACCGTCATTTTCAGTTTCTCAATCGATTCTGACACCCCGGAGTGAAACCTTAAAAATCTAATTAAACCTGAGTTTCCGCGAACGTGAATCATAAAAAGAATGCTTCATCACAATCCTAAAAACAAAAAAAGCGTAAAAAAGTAGCAGCTTTTGGCCTCTAGTAACTGAGCCTTCTCGGGAGTTCAGGCCGCCTGTGAAGTTTTTGGACGGTGCCAATGAGACGAGAATCTTGTAGGGCGGTGCTAGTCTCGCTGTCTCTGACCGGTGTAATGACGGCAACGGAAGCCTGCCTCCAGCAGCGCTTGTTCCCGGGGCTGTACACGCACGCGGAAGACCCCAACACCCTTGCCTTTTAGCAACGAGTGTCGTACCGCAGTCTGGGTACCCCGAGGCTAAAGCATGCAGGTCACGTGAGCCCTAGCTCGTCGTTTGCCCCCAGGTGAGGAGCGGAACCCAATAATCGTTTTATTGTTTAGCCCCTCTAGGCCAACGAGTCCGCTTACTTGAGTGGGGATTATAGGGAGAAGGAAGTACCTATGTCCACTTTTTTGGTACCTGACCGACAGCCTTAATGCCGACTGCAGAAATTCATTTCAGATCTCAGCTGTCCACTGTGTGAATTGTTTTTGTCTTCAAAATGCTTATATTAGCTATTCGAGGGCTTTGCTGATATCAGGATACTCAGGTAAGAAAGTGGAAAATGCTGGCGACTTTGCATGAAGCGTGTCTCTTTACATGAGCGCACGTGACCAGAACAAGTAAGGAAGCGTAAAAAGCACGACGGAAACTAGTAGTGGGAAATTAGCAAGAAAACCGATCTGAAGAATAAGTAATTCGTTGCAATCTAATAAAAAATAAGAGGCACGCTGCTTGCGCTAAAGGGACCTAATGCAGAAAACATGTGGTGCTAGACTAGTAAGTGCCAGCGGGAGGGAAATGATGTGCAGATTAAGCCAGAAAACGCCACTAAATCAAACTACAGCGCTTTAGGTATCCTATTCTTAGCACAAATCTCGGTCCTAATGAGGACACCTCATTGATAACCGCTCTCAGTTGAAGGCAAGCGCTTGAAGAAGAGAAACATCAGCTTCCTCGGGTTCCAGGCGGAATGACGCCTTCCCAGCGGTACTCGTAATGCCTGGCTATGTCTGCGGGGCCGGGGCGAGAGAAGCAAATAGGAAACGAATTCTGGTGGAAGGAGGCAAGAGTTCTGGGCCGGCTTTGTTTTAGCTGGAAAGATCAGGAATGATACACGGGGTTGGAAGAAGGCAAGCTAACAAATCACAAAATTTACGCAGGAGACGCAACGCCGCCGACTAGCCAGAATGCAAGCCCGATAGAGTGAGCCTACACGAGTTCCAGAGTTTCCCGTGAAAGACAGACGCGAGAAGAACTTACACTGAGCGTGCCTTTTCTTGCAGTCGAACTTGATCTTTAGTGTGATTTGTTTCGTTTTATGCAACCAGGACGAGACTACGATTTTAGCATTTGAAGCTGTAAGTCCTGGCGATGCTGAAAGGAGGATGCTGTTTTAGTACATAAAAAAACGAAACATTGTTGGGCCTTTTAGACTGACGGATAGGCCACGCCAAGATCAATATTCTGCAAGCTGAAACGCGTAGTCAGCGAATAAAAACTGCGTAATGGCTGTGCGTTTGTCTCTGTCGTCTATGTACCAATTATTTTCGCCAGCCCCAGACACGCCTCGCGATGGGTGCATTTGACAGGGAGAGGGGTACGCTCAGGTGCGGGTGATCTGTAATGTTCAATTAAACGCTCTCTGAGGGTTTGGAAAAGGAAAAAAATGCAGGTACTTATTTCAGATCCTCAACAGTGCTCGCAGAATAAAGCGATTCGATGGCTTTCATTGGTGCTGGAGCAAATAAGTTCAGGCTAGGTGGTCATGCAGAAATATTACGAGAAAATGCATGTCCAGTAAATATGGTATAAAGTCAGTGCTTTTACTGCAAACCGTGTAACATTCAGGCAGACGATTCAGACAAACCGGATACTAGGCGGCACACTCGTGGCGTGTTCACACTGTGCTACCGTATGCAATGAAGGGTCATTCTCAGTGCCGTATCGGCTCAGACCTATGCAAAATAAATATCTGTAATTGCAGACCGCGACCTGTTATTCGTTTTCGCTCGAGATTTCTCCACTAACAGCTCCAGAGCCGAAGATAAACAGGGCTTTCGAGACATTTTGCTGCATTATTTTGCTATGATAAGCACGGCTTACAGTTCTGTGCTCGTTTTCATATCAAAATTATAGATTTCAACAGAGAGGCGCATTATACTGGATGAGTAAACTCATAGCTCACTTCCACAATGTTGATATTGGCGGCTGGATACCTGGGGCGCTGGAAGGTATTGGCTCAGTGCTCTATGACATGGGCGTGCTGGCTCAAACGGTCATCAGCACGGCTTCCGAAAAGAGGACAGCGGACAGAGAGCTCTGACTGCACGGTTCAAAATTATTCACTGGAAGGGCCGTGCGTTCTGCAGACTGAATTCCAAAAACGGTTGACCGCAAGCCAAGGGAGCATTCTTCCCGGTGGGAACACGTGTTGCTGCGCTCCTGTTCTTGCGCCCATCCTTTCGTTTCGGTTTCCTCTGGTCTCGAGTTTTGCGTGCTTCGTGTTCTTTTGTATTTATCGTCCTTGTTTCTCATTTAAAAACACCTGCTGAACTTTATGAACGGCAACGGGAATTCGGCTCACGTTGCACACCTCCTTGTTCGTCTGCGCTCTTCTTTCTCTGTTAGGGGGGCTGTCATAGAAATTTTCTAAGCAGGCTACAAGAAATCTTTTTCTACAAGAAACAGATCCTCAAAGTTCCTGACGAGACTACTTCTCTCCCGTCCTCTCCGCTCCTCTTTATCTGTAGAACTCGAAAAATAAACAGTAACGTAGGTTTTTTGAGGTACACACTGTTATTGAGCGCTACATTGAAGTAGAATAACTCCCGTTCGACACCCTTCTGGAATGTGTGTCACCCGGTAATGACTACGAGAGGTAGAATTCTCACATCCGAACGATGCAAAGATGACCCATTTTCTGGAGTCTTGTGAGCTGGGACACTCTTTAAGCGGAAGTGTGTATGTAAAGCTGTCGCTGATGCGTCTCCGACCGCAGGATGGCGCGAAAAGTGCGACGTCACTTTCGAAGAAATGTACAGATAGAGGAATGCATACCTGCTGTCACGTGCGGTACAGTATGGCGAGCACATACGTGTGCGTTTTTTATCTGGCGCATAGAAGACTGTTTAGTTAGCGCTGCCTTGCACGTCATAGTGGTACAAGAAATCTACAACCCGTGACAAAGAAAATTACGACCACTAGGATCGAACACGTTCAATTGAGCGAGTAACGGAAGGGACCACGCTGTTGCCAACCCTACCTACTACGCTTCTCAAAAGGATTTAATTTTTAGAAATTTGGTATTGAGGTACCCTTCGGTTAAAGCACAACAAAACGGAAGCGGCGGCGCCAGCGCTGTTTAGGTCCTGTACAAAAGTGCACTAGTAAATTAAAAACGTACAGAAACAAGCCCGGGTTGAGAAAAGAACGCTGGATAGCTATAGCGCCTGTGAGCCCACTTGAAAACAGAAAGCCAGAGAGTTACGCCTGTTGATGACTTAACTGTGCTTTGATCCACGTGCTTTCCATCTGCACTTTGAATGCACTGTCAAGCCGTCGACATAAGAAAGCCAAAGGTCGAAAATACTCAAGCAGTGGTTTTCCTATTATTCCCGTCTGGCAGCACGACATTTCTCGGACGATTCTCGCTCGAATAATGCGACCACATGGTACTGTCTCCTTGCACCGGGCATTCCTATACGGCTGCTTTTCTTCCGCTCAGTGCAACGTCATGATTCCTCATGAGCGACACTGAACGCTCTGCCTTTCGGGCGTCATTCCTGCTGCCTTGCTATGACCTTCTATTGTTCAGTGGGCGACTGCTATAATTCTTACCAGTTTGCTAATGCTAACACCCTTGTGGTGGCGAATCGTGGTGTTCTTTGTATTATGACTTGTTTACCTGGTGCTGCTCCTATTACCAGGGCTATGTCTAGGGCTGGTTACCCCTTGATGTGTCTATCCCCGTATTTCCATTGAAGTTGAGACGTTCCAATGTAGAAGCCTGGGCGATTTCGTAGGTGCTCATTCTAAAACATCGCAACCAAGACAGGGACGAAGGAAACGTACAAAACGAGCACCGACTTTAAACTGATCTTTATTGAGAAAAACGCTCACAGTATATAGAAAGAAAATGGCAGATGTAATCAGAAGCAGTCGGCGTCACAAGGTTTAAAGTGCCATAAAGGCGATAAAGAACGTAAGATGGTAGTAGGGCTAAAACACTATGAAATCTCAAGACATGTGGTAAAGGTGGACAAACCACATTGGATGACTGCATAGCAGTTAATGTCACATGGTGTAAAGCGCCATAAAAACGAGAAAATACATCTGTAACAATTTAAAGACCGATAAAAACTATACATAATGGCAGCGGAAAGTGACAATGTTTTGGAGACAACTTCAATAACCTTTTAATTAGAATCAATAACACCATTCAATGAATTTCGAATGCGCGATCAGCTAATTTAACAATATTCCTATAAGAAGGCAAGTTCACGTCCAATCAACAGCTTTTGACATATTGCATACAGACTGGCACACTTAAACGAAGAGGAAGAGGAGGAGAAGTACTTTAATAAAACAGAAGAGGCCTGCCTTGCAGTCGGCATGCTACTCCAGACAAAGGGGAAGAGGCAATCAAAGAGCCCGATATCGTCACTAAGGTTTACTCTTTTTGCTGAAAGGAACGTCATTTCTTTTTCTGATAAAAGCAGAGACGGCGAACTGACGCATTAGATTTTATGTTAAAGGCATTGATCTCCTCTTCCCAAGTTAGCTGATAGGCGTGGCGCTCTACGACTCCGCATTGTATGAATTCGCGTTAACAGGCGATACAGTTTTCTATATGGGTTGCTTTATAATTTTTGTCACCCTAAAAGACACATATCCTATAGGACATATAACCTAGGGGCAGTTGTCAGCAAAACCCTGTCGCTTTACATTGCCATTTGTCTTTTTTTTCGGCGGTATAGATGTATTTTATCGTTTCTATGGCGCTCTATACCATGTGACCTTAACTGCTGTGTAGTCATTCAATGTGCTTTTTTCACTTTTAATCTTTTTCGAGGTTTCATCGTCTTTTAGCCTTACCACTCTTTTACGTTATATTGTTTTATCGCCCTTTACACGTTGTGACGTCGACTGCTTCCGATTACACCTGCCACTTCCTTCCTATATATTGTGCACGTTTTGCTCAATAAAGGTCTGTTGAAAGTAAGCGCTGTTTTTGCACGTTTCCTTCGTCCTTGTCTTGTTTGCGCTGTTATAGAAAGAAGACGATTGTTGCTGTTTTTTGCAAACACTTATCGAAAAGAAAAAATTACATATATGCCAGTAAATTTTGCAGACCACGTTTGCAGATATTACGCGTCACAGCTGGCTTGGTTCAGAGGCTCTGAAAGCTGGAAACTTGTGCAACGTGTATGCTCCCTTTTCTTTTGGCCTCAGAGCGGATGCAATGTTAATGGTGGATGCGTTCATGTTTTTGATGCGCCATTTGCATGTGCCTGTATAGTTTATCCAAAATATAAACGAATTTCGCGGTAAGAGGAAGAATAGGAAAACTTCGATCGACGTGCAAAGTAGGGCACCAACAGCATCCTAAATTAATTGCGATCAACCAACGAAGTGAGTTGTTGAGTCGTCGCTTTCGGGACAAACGTTTATTGCGAATTACACTTCTGGTTCCATCAACGATACATCGGGTTTTACTTTTTATGGTGTTTATGGGTGCGCAACTTTGATGCACAGCAAAATGCGAAAATTTAGATGCCCTGTTGTTTTCAATTTACGGCGCGTGCACTGAACACCGTGAGATCGAAATTTTTTCGTGCGAGATGAAGGACTCATTTGTTGTATTCGCGTAGATAGTGTTAGGTCTGTCGTAAACAGACGAAGCTTAAAAGACAACACAAAAGGATGCGAGACAAGACACGTGGAACTTTTGAACTGTTTACTCACAGATGCTGCGAGTGAATCTAGAGCAAAAAGAAGGTGAGGGCGGAGATGAGTGACAATACAGGCTCACTAGGAAAATTCAAAACAACTCAGAAGGGCAGCGAAACACGCGAGTTGCCACATTCTATCTAAATATGCAATTTCATTTTTATAAACGGCAACAGAGGGAGTGCCTCTACAATCATCCCACTTCTTTTGAAGAAAAGCAAAAGCGCCTTTTTGTTGCGCAGTTTGTGGAAAAAGAGCAGAAATGGCCAAATCAAATGTGACCTTCGAAAAAGCATTTTCTTACAGAGGAGAAACTTCTTTTTGGAGGTTGAGAATCACATTAAAAGAAGAATTTTTCATTGACGGCTGCCTGTCGGGCAATCGATTGACGGTCGTTTTCCAGCAGTTTTTCTGAAGCTTCAAATGTGCAATCTCGATCGCTAATACAAAACCGAGCAGATGCGAAGCGCCTTTTGTAGAAGCCACCCACGGTGTGCTCTCGTTGGCAGCTGAAGCACCCCAAGCCTTCGGTATTATTTAATTTAATACGTTAACAAACTCTTGAAAACAAGCCATGTGCCAGTCGTTGCAACGCTCGACAAAGAACGCCGCAATTGAGGAGTCATCTGCTGGATTTTGCGGTTTAGAAGTTGCAAGCGATAATTCGTCACCAATCTAGGAGTAGAAAAATCCGGCTAGTTTCGGTTTCAACTACTTCAGCGCACCTGGCGACTAGAAGTGAACTGACAGTTTAACTTGTATGAATCCTCCTCACACACGTAGCGCTATAAGGCGGCGGCCGTTGCCGAATTGCCCCAGAATGCGGGAAGCGAAGCTGGTATTTTTTGTAGGGCAGTGAATCAACACTGGCTCTGGAATGAAGTTTCTTTTTTTCCTGGATATCATTGTCATGACGACGATAGGACACTCTAGTTGGCTTCCCTCCGGCCGCCATGGGAGCAGTTGGCGCTGACGTCTGTATTTGCCGCACAGTACTGTATATAAAAATTTCTTCCCCCTGCTGCTCTTCAATAACTGAAAAACTGCATTTTACTTCTCTTGTTTTGCTCGACGTGCGTGGGTGTGCGCACTCCAAGTTACTTGAAATTGCACTGCGAGCGATGCTGATCAAAAGCAGCCTACAAATAACGTAAGCTGCAATTCCACTTTAGCGAATAACTCTCTAGCTAAACATCAGCGC
Source organism: Amblyomma americanum (assembly GCA_030143305.2). NCBI lineage: Eukaryota > Metazoa > Arthropoda > Arachnida > Ixodida > Ixodidae > Amblyomma > Amblyomma americanum. Next base: position 51,315 of record JARKHS020033432.1, read on the forward strand.
CTGGAGTTTGTCATTTCTGAGGCATTCAGAACAGCAGCATTCACCCCCCCCCCCCCAAAAAAAAAATGCGTTGTTTTCAAATTTTTCTCGTTTGGCGAAAATGCTAGTACCGCTGAAACGGTAACTCAAGTAAATAAGGGTTGAGTAATATGTTTTGAAAGTTTAAACCATGATCCAGTTTTATCTGTCTGTTCTAGAAAACCCCAAATGCAATAATGAATAATGAAGTGAATAATGAATATACACAGTGCTGCTGGCTTGGGATGTTTCAGCTACCAGCGATAGCACGCCGTGGGATCTACAAAAGGTGCTTCGCATCCGATCGACTTTGTATTACCGATCGCGGTTGGACACTTGAAGCTTCATAGAAACCGCTGGAAAACGACCTTCATTTGACTGCCCGACGGACAGCCGCCTTTCAAAAATTCTTCTTTTAATTTGCTTCTGAACCTATAAAAAGAAGTCTTTCTCCTCTAGGAAACAACTTTGGGGAAGGTCACATTTGATTTAGCGACTTCTGCGGTATCTTCACAAACCGCACAACAAAAAATCGCTTTTTCTTTTTCTTCAAAAGAAGAGGGATGATGGTACAGTCATTGCCTCGGGCTCACAATCCAGCTAAACAACGCAGTGTCCGGGATTCTGGGCCGGCGCCAGCCCATGCAGTGCTCTAGAGACCGCTTGTGTAGCTACTGAAGCAGTCACCATTTGGAGAGCATTAAAAGTTTCAATGAGACACATTCAATCACTTACCCACTGCGTACCGCTACCATATGATTTTTTTTCGCGTGGTAAAAGTGTATATCTTGACGTTGCCAGGTGTTCGTGATGACCAAAATCCATATATATTAGAGCCTAATGTATTTCTCAGTGCACTTATAAGCAAGCGTATTTTGGACGTAAGCACTCTTCGCTGAATTTCGCATCACTTAGCAACGCCAAATAGGTTAGTATATGCTTGGTGTCTACGTCGCGAGGCTCTGTGCTTCTGAGTCCGTGTCTTTCCCATTCTTAGTAACCGATGTGAAATATGCTTTAAAACGCGCTACCTACCGACAGTGCAAACAGGATACCTAAATTGTAATCACATAGTGTTGAAGTTAAAAACCGAATTTGATGGAGCTATGCTCACTAAGGCAGTATGGGCCTAACTGGCGGTATCCTGCACGTAAAAAAAGAAGGGCGGCTGATTCTAAGTGTGTAAGGTTAACTCGACTGTTGGTAGTAATCATTTTAATTAAGCGGTCCCTAACCGCTGCAGATGAGAGCGCTGCCTTCATCTTTCTAACGCACCTCTTGGACACCGTCGAACGTCACCGAATTTTCACAATTTTGCTTGTCGCCGGTCTTCGTGAGTGACCTTTAATGCTTTAGCCTAAAAAAATCTATAAAAATATGACCTTGGAATTCAAGTTTAGGTCGACGGGGCGAACGATTGGAATATGGATAAAGTTCTATGATTAGAGTTTATCGATCATGAAAGAATCGCAGCTTTCAATGAAAAAAAGGAGCCATTTATGTGACATGTGCGAAGTTGAATGGCGTACATGTTTAGTTGCAGAATGGCGCACGCGAAAATGTCCTCGTGCTCAATCAAGGTCCCGCTGCACAATTACCTTGCCGTTCAAGCAAGTGCTCTCGGGGCAGCCAGATGTTTGAAAATAAACAATTCAGGTACTGACTTTGAATATTCAACTGCATTTTAAGAAGACATACACCATGTGGCTGAGAGAAAAAAAAAGTGGTTTTTACAAGCGCTTCTTCGTCAAAAAAATGCAAGAAAAAACACAATGCCCCCGTGATAAATACGCAGTGCCCGCACTCAGCCTCAGCGATTGTGCGCGTAAAATACGCAGTGCGAACGGCTGGAACTTGTTCCTGGTTTCCTGACTTCACCGAAAAACTACTGCCGGATTGGATCTCGGTTCTCTCAAGAAATAACATCGGCATGTTGTCTTCAGAGCGGCATTTTTAGTGCTATTTTCTGGCTCGAGATTTGTATTGACACGTTGTGGCCTTCTATCGATGTCTTGTATCTGCATGGTTGATCTTATCACGGAGTGGGTAAACAGCGGAATCGGTAATGGTGTCTCTATCGTGAAACGAAGTTCACAATCGGAAATAACCTCCACAAACTGCACGCCAGTATATACTTCAGAATAATCCCAAATTCAGGAATATGCTTCAATGGCTTTACTTCGCGGGTGTTTAGCTATGTGTCATATTTGGCACGCCAGAATAACGCAAGCAGCAGTTTTGATTTCCATAGCTACAACTGGCCTCTGCAAACCCTCCTCATCAGGATTCATTTCGAAATTTGTCAACGACATCAGCGTGGCACCGTGCGCACCAAACACACTTGTTCTTTTGCAGTTGTCTAAACATGAACCGAGCCGGTTACCGACTTGGCTAAAGGATCTGAAGCATCCTGTTCTACAGTGGACCATATTCGGGAAAAAACAGCTAAAAGAGCTGAGGGCCCATGCGCAGCGCAACATGAAAATGTGGGTTCTAACCCTGGGACAAACAGAAAACAGAAGGTGTCGTTGTTTAAACAACTGAGCACAATAAGATTTGATCTGTCAGCGGTGAGATTTGTCGTCATGCTTGAACAAAAGGAAAAGTTATTCTACAAAGAATACCCAGAAGTTTCCTGTATCCTTGTGGGCGTGAACGACACAGCCATAGACGCAGCTGAGGATGGATATCGTCAGTGCAACAGAAGGAGATCTTTAGCATCAGTACATGACTTGTGCAGAGAACAAACCAACAGCTCCTACCGCATCTTCAGCAGTAGAAAGATGACCGTGGTGACGCATATAACCATGACTGTGGTTAACATCACTCACAATTACACCCGCGCATCTAAGGCAATCGTACTGCTCAACATGCTGCGGCATTTCAACGCCTCAGTCGTTCCTTTCCATTTTGTGGGATCCGGCATTGTACAAGGCCGCTTGGTTTTTACGGTTTACCGCCGAGCGGTCGACTTATCCATTTTTCCAGCTGGCCTTTCAGAAGAAATAGATGCCTTGGTGGACATCAAAAGTTTCAACGCCTTTCGATCTGTAGTATTTTTTTCCCGCAAGGCTGAGAAAGTCCCTCCTCGAATTATGCACACCATTCGGTCTTCAGGCTGTGCTCTGGCAGTGCTTGCAGGCTGTGGACTTGTCGTAATTGGCGTCTACTCGTTACAAATTCTTCTCGGTTCTAGCACAGACGTTGCCGGGTGCTTGCTCTTACTCGTGTCAAACCTCTTCGGCCGCGGATACCCTATTCCGGCGGAGTCTGGCAGGCAGGTCACCCGGATTCTAATTTTGTTTTGGGCGTTGGCGGTGCTGTCCTTGTGCTCTTACCTGCAGTCTACGATCACCTCTGAAGTGAACGTCCCTACCGTGGACCGGAAGATCAAAAACATCGATGACCTTCTGAAGTACACCAAGCGAAAAGAGATACTACCCTGTGTGGAACTCAGTTCTGACTCTCAGAAGTTCATCATGACTTCGACCACTGACGTTTACAAGATCCTGAATGAACTGCTGCTCTCCTGCGGTGCTGATTGCATCAACAGCCGGAGTTTCGGAAGCAGATGCCTGGCGCTTGCCCAAAAAGGAACATACGTCTATGTGCGTGTAACTGATCCACTCGCAGATATTATACTGAGTAGAAACCGATACAGCCTTGCGGCGAGTGAGGACAGCCTGCGGTTTATGCCCACCACCTCCATAATGTCGAAGGGCTCTGCCTTTGGCCCGGCCTTGAAGCGACTCGTCGCAGAGCTAATCGAGCACGGCCATACACAAAGAGAATACTCAAAGCAAGCAGCCATTTTAATGAGCATTCCGCCTGCACACTCAGTTGACGGCGAAGACAGGGCTCTCGTCTCATTCTGGGATCACTTTCTCCTATACGCCTGCGGAATATTGCTTGCGTGCGTTGCATTCCTTCTGGAGGGCATATTTCCACCGATAAGGCGATGAAAGTATCACCGTCCACTAAACTTGAAGTCAAGTATTCTCATGTGGAGGGAGAAAACTGCCGAGTTGGAGGCCGACAGATTTGGGCCGGTAACCACAACCTACATTCCGGCTAGTTATTAAGTGTATTGTTCGATACTGCTTTTTTCTGCTGAAGTGGCTCTGAAGGTTGAGAGATGTTCCCAACTGTTGCAGGTCGAATTCCGGCTATAGTGAGGGCATTTCAATTCAGGAGAAATGACAAATATGCTCACCTGCTGTGTGATGTCACTGCGTGATCATGGTTGAAAATGGTGTCTCCGTTTCCTTGGTGCAGGTTTCGCCTGAGAAACGTCGCATACCACTAACAGCATACTTTGATAGTTGCAGATTATATGCTGACACAGAAAGAGCGAAACCGTATTTGTCATTCCACCTATACTTCCTTGTGTCACGAAGGTACCAGTTCCTTAAATTCTATCTAAAGATTCACCCACTACACTGTGGAAGGGGTGGATATTGTCGCAATATGCAACATACATGCGCGCTTCATGTAGTAGCTCATGAATTGGTAATGCTGGAATAGGAAGGCAGAGTTCCTGTGAAAAAATATCGCATATGTCTTTTTTTGTAACGAGCCATGCTTTTCTGCATCGTTTGGAGTAGAGCACCAATTCTGATTGGTAACATAAGCCCTCCTTATGTATTCTGGTGTGTGATAGCAAGAGTGAACAAAGATATACGAGGTCAAATGAAGTCAGACGCATTGTAATAGCGTATGAATATTAGAGGCCTTTTTTAGGAGGTTGCACGTCGAGCCGAATCACTAAAAAGATACTTTGCAATGAGTCCCTTATTGAGGTGAGCAACGCAACTGGCACTTAATGTGAAAAGGCACTGAAGAGAATTGAAAAGATGGTCCCGTTTAGATATGTCACAATTCTGGTAACGTCGCCCACAAGTACGTTTACCCGCGCACTCATGTAATCAGAGTGCTGAGCGTTCTACAATATTTAAACGCCTTACTTATTCCTTTAAATTTTGTGGAATCAAGCGTAGAAACAAGGACGCTTATATTGTTACGGGGTTAGTTCAGAAGTAGGAACGATGGGCAGGCAGCAATGTAACCGCGGACAGAGCGGTAAAGGCCAGGCCAGAAGAACCGCCGGCGCACGCTGCCGTGCTTGCGGGACACGCCGACGTGCCTTGCAGTAGGAGCGTCGTGTAGCTCGGCAAGGACTGTGGAGCGGAGATGCGTCGGGACGACGAGCAAGTGGTCAGCGCCACCAGGGAGCACATTGCGTTGTACAGAATATTTTGATGCAGCACGAAGAGGCTCAGGTCAGGATCGGAAGTGCCGCTTCGGAGGCGGTCGATTATAGGGCGCAGAGATGGATCACGGTGCTGCTCGTTGCCGATGTGTAGAAAGTCCGAGATAGAGAAAACACAATCGTCGGTATCATGGTTGTGGGAATCAGGAGAATCGATAGGATGGCGGGACAAACAGTCAGCGTCTTGGTGCAACTGGTTGGACTTGTAGACAACTGTAAATGCGTATTGCTGCAAGCGCAAGGCCCAGTGACCCAGTCGTCCTGTGGGGTCTTTAAGAGAGGAGAGCCAGCACAAGGCATGGTGGTCTGTAACTACGTCGAAGGAACTCGCAAACAAATATGGGCGGAATTTTGTTAATGCCCAAACAAGTGCAAGGCACTCCAGCTCAGGGATGGAATAGTTACGTTCAGAGGGAGATAGCAGGCGGCTGGCACAGGCAATGACACGATAGTGGTCGTGCTGCCTCTGCACAAGGATGGCCTTAATACCATGGCCACTGGCGTCGGTGCGAAGTTCCCTAGGCGCAGAGGGGATGAAATGGGTCAGCACAGGTGGAGCAGTGAGGGCGGCAACAAGTGCCATGAAAGCGCGAGCTTCGTCAGGGCCCCAGGAGAAAGGCACATCTTTCTTCAGGAGGGTGGTAAGGAGAAAGGCCGTGCCGGCGAATTTCGGGATAAACCGGCGGAAATACGTGCAGAGCCAGAGGAAACCGCACATCGCTTGAGGAACGGGGAGTGGGGAACTCGCCGACGGCACGAACTTTGTCAGGGTCGGTCTTGACACCAGATGCATCGACCAAGTGGCCGAGAACTTTGATTTGGCGCTGGCTGAAGCAGCACTTCTTGGAGTTGATTTGGAGACCGGCGCGGCGGAAGACAACAAGGATAGTAGAAAGACGGTGTAGGTGTCTTTCGATAGTTGGGGAGAAAACGACAACGTCATCTCGGTAGCACAAGCACGTCGTCCATTTGAAGCCACGCAGGAGCGAGTCCATCATACGCATGAAGGTGGAAGGAGCGTTGCAGAGGCCAAAAGGGATGATTTTGAATTGGTACAGGCCATCGGGAGTGACAAAGGCTATTTTCTCACGATCCCGTTAGTACACAGCAATTTGCAAGTAGCCTCAGCGGATATCAATAGAAGAAAAATAGCTGACACCGTGCATGAAGTCGAGGGCGTCATCAATTCTCGGAAGAGGATATACGTCTTTCTTTGTTATTTGATTAATATGGCGATAGTCGACACAGAAGCGCCAACTGCCATGTTTATTTTTGACCAACACAACAGGGGAAGCCCACGGACAGATAGAAGGCTCGATAATGTTCTTCGCCAGCATCTTGTCCACCTCCGTCTGAATGACATGGCGCTCAGGAAGGGAGACACGATAGGGCCTTCCGTGTGCGTGGCTGGCATCGCCCGTATTTATGTGATGGGTCACGACGGTAGTTTGGCCGAGAGGACGATTCCCAAAATCGAAGACGTCACTGTAGGAAACTAACAGGGTGGTCAGCGCGCTGGCCTGGTCAGGTGGAAAATCCGCCACGATCATTGCAGAAATAAGGTCCGGACGTGAGGCTGCCGAGTGGGGATCAGGGAGACCGGTGTGAGGCTCAGCTGCAAGAGCAGAAACTGTGCATTCGGCCAAAGGAAATAGTTCAGCGAGTGAGATTCCACTCTGTAAAACTTGAGTAGAGATGCTGAAGTTGAGAATCGGATGGTAGGTGCGGTTACCGATGACGGTCAGGACGGTGTGTGGAAGGATGGCGTTTCGTTGAGGGACAACGTGCTTGATTGAGTTAGTGACGTAGGCTCCATCAGGAACTGGGGGATCCAGGGACATTGGAACTAGACTGCAGCATCGCGCGGCAGGCGAGTAAATTCAGCGGCACGTAAGCGGGGCGGCTTGGAATCAGCGCTTTCAGATCAGAGCGGCAGGTCCAAACGAAGAAGTCCAGTGGAGCAATCAATTATCGCGGCGTGGGTCGTTAAAAAGTCGATGCCGATGATCACATCGTGGGGGCAGTGGTCGAGCACACGCAAATTCCAACGACGGCAGCAGCACTGCCGTCGGCGACATGAACACCTGAGGAAACGTTGGGTGTCACAACCTTCTTCAGAAGACGGCGAAAGGAGCATCTCAGGACAGAAATTTGAGCGCCAGTGTCCATCAGAGCCGTACCTGGTGCACCGTCCACGCAGATATCGAGAAGTTTGCAGTGAGGAGCGGGGGTCAGGAGAGGATTTTCGGGCCGGGTCGTTAATGCAGCGTCACCTACGGGAGCTGAACTGGTTAGTTCTCTGAATGAAAACGAGGTAAGGGTGGAGTGGCCGGGCGTTGAAGTTTCGGCGAACGGGAGCGACGTACCTGAGGTGAAGGCGAGCGGCTGTACCTGCGCAGGGTGAGAGTTTCGTTGGCGTGTGAGAACTCAGGACGGGAAGACATCTGGCGTGGGCCGTAGTCGGCACGACTATCATAGTTAGAGCTAGGTAGTCCATACGACGATCATAATTATAGCTACAGCGAGGTGGGCAAAAACCAACGGCTGCAGCAGTGGCGGGAAATGTGGCCGACATGCGAACAGTTTAAGCAGATATGCCGGTCGTCTGAGGTTTGCCAGTCCGCAGGTTTCCGGTAACGAAGCGGGATGGGCGGAGAAGGTGAAGCAGCAGCAACCAAGGGAGCGATGATTGGTGTACAGGGCGATGCAGAGGGTAGGCCAGAATTGTGACCCACCTTCGCGAACTCCTGGCGAACAACGGCCTGGATCAGGGCAATCGTAGCGTCAGGCGGCTCAGGGGTGAAGGTGACGGGAGTCATAGCCTCTAGTTCTCTCCGTACAATTCGCGTTAAATTGGCTAGATGGGACGGCTGTTGCAGTGTTGGCAGGTCTTCGCAGGAAGATTTCGCCGCCGTGTACGGAAGGCGGCCGAAACAGGGAGAAAAGCGGCGGTGTTTGGCTTGCTCAAACTGCCGGTATTCCTGGAAAACGGAGTCGACCGTTGCGCAGTCTTTGCAGAGGAGGATGTTAAAAGCGTCGTCAGCTATTCCCTTGAGTATTTGGCCGACCTTGTCGGTCTCTGACATGGCGCTGTCTACCTTACGGCAAAGTGCGAGGACGTCCTGGATGTTACAGATGTAAGACTCGGTGGATGACTGGGCTCGAGAAGCAAGGTCTTTTTTAGCGCCGAGTTTGCGTCTAATTGGCTTGCCAAATAAGTCGCGGATCTTCTGCTTGCAGGTGTCCTGAGAGGCAAGTTCTTCCTCATGCGTCTCAAAACAGACGCGCGCCGTGGCCGCCAAGTAGATGATCACGTTAGCAAGCATGAGGGATGCGTCCCAACGCTTGTGCTTTCTCACACGCTGATACATGGCTAGCCAATCTTCAACATCGACGTCATCGGTGACACAAAAGTTGCCCGGGTCGCAAGGCTGTGCCTCGAGAACGGTCGGCGCTGGGGTTGACGCTGCGGCCGGAGGTGGGTTGGACGGCATAGCTATGGATTCAATGTGACGACTGCGGCGGAGGTCCAGGGCGGGTGTAGTACGCCGCACAACCTCCACCAAATGTTACGGGTTTAGTTCAGCAGCAGGAACAATGGGCCGCACACAGGAGAAACACCAGAAACCAGCACTAGCACCAGCTGCAGCGTCCTTGTCGTCGTCTACTGTCCAGCGACAGACCAACTTCCACTTCGCTTCGCGCCTGTGTACCGTAACAATATTTACGGTTTGCAGCCGAGCGATTGACCTTGTCTATTTTCCTTACTTAAATTTGAGAAGAAATGGATGTCGTAGTAAGTACTCTAGTAGTCAAGTGCGGCTTCCGATCTGTGATATTCTTTTGCCGTAAAGCGTAGCACGGCAGATCAGGGATATCATTCTGTTTTCAGAGGTACGCAATGGCGTTTCGCGCAGGCTCTGGCCATGACATTATCGGCATCTACTCCTATCAAAAGGTGCCCGGTGTTCAAACAGGTGGGGTCGGATGGTTCCTCAACCTTAATTTTGTTGGCCGCAGATACCTCGATCTTTCGCCTTCTCAAAGACGTCTCACTGGCATTTCAACTTTGTTTTCGGGGCTCTTATCTCTCACACGCCTCCAGCCTGCGATTACTTGAGGAGTGAAGAACCGCGCAGAAGAAACATATATAAATAACAACAAGGAGATGGTGAAAGACGCAATACGAGGATTGGTACAACCTTGTCTGGAGATGTGTTCTATTTCTCCAGAGGTTCATCGTGACTTCGACTAAGGACATTGGAAAGATTCCTCCTTAACTGGTGCTCGCCTGCGGCGCCTCTTGCATCAAAAGCCTCAATGTCGTAAGTGAATCCCTGGCGGTCACCCAGAGAGGCACACACGTCTACGTGAGGCTGAAATGGATCCTGGACATGTCGCACAGATCAGAAGAAAAGGGTGATGCGGCGAGTGAGGACAGCGTGCATTTCGTGCTTACAGCATCTATGGCACCCAAGGGCCCTTTTTATGGCGCACCCCTGAAGCGACTTGTTGTAGGGCTCATGCAGCATTCCCGCGGGCAAAGAGACAAAGAGATTGAAGTTTGCAGGCTTCTTATGCTCTGGCTTCGCGTTCGACAAATAACGAACGGATCATTCCTGCCTCGTTCAGGAATCACTGCCTGCTTTATGCCCTGCGGAATACTGCTGGACTGCACCGGCTTTCTGAGTCCCTATTACGGCTATTAACACACTGATATTCTCCTTTCCCACGCAGCTTGATGGCAGGTATTCAAACCGTGATGAAGAAAGCTGCCAAATGCAACTCGGACAATATTACAGTTACCGCTACATACATTTACCAAATTTGTCCGCCGAAAATGTTGCACATTTGGTCTCAGCTGCCCGCTTTAATCCGTAGATATAGCATTCTTCAAATTTGCCCAATATCGTTCGAAGGGATCCTGGACCCGGTTGATGTCCTTAAATCGATGCGAAATGTAAGATATGCACGTTTGATGTGACATATCACTTTATGCTAATGCACCCCGTGTGGTCTGTTCAAATTTATTCTCCAGCCCACCAAAATGCTCCTCGTGAAGCGTCGGGGTGATGAAGCTTTAAAATAATTACATTATCTTGTATACCTGCACATTTTGTCTTGACAAACGCAGCACGTTTGAGAGAGTCGGCAATAATTCTATTTATTGCTTTGCTGTTTACATGTCAGCTTATTACACAGTATCTTATCGGCGCAATGCGGAAACGGTGACTAATGTTACAATATTTATTGCGCATGTCTACTTGTGTGTTACCATGTTATTTGGTTCTTTAATACTAGGAATGTGTAGACAAGCATTGTGGATGTACATCGTGCAACCAGTACTATATTTACAGACATGGTTGGCCAGAAAGGTGGAATTTTATTACAAGAGTTCTGTCTTAGTTCTTGCAGTGTCGAAATAAGAGTGAATAAAAGTTGTACACGCAAAAACAAAGTGTAATATTTTGTAGTTGTGAACGCGCAGTCCACGGATGTCCATTAGAGGTGTCCATCTGGTTGGATAAAAGTAGGCAGGCGTTAAATGCGATTCCTTAGAAATGCGATTGATTTAACAGGATGCACAATAAATTAACGAGTTATCTAACGAGGAAAGACTAATTTTCATAAAGATTACGTAATAGTGAAGCTTTTTCTTTAGAAATGCCAGAAATGCGCAAAATATTCTCCGGCCTATTAAAGAGCTACTTAACTTACAGAAAAGCACGTCATTCTGCCGGAGCTTCTGCAGCGATGCCTGGATTGGTTCATAAGGGTGCGGAAAGGGATTTTTAATGCTGGCACATGATATTTATTGAACGATGTCGTTCGCTGTTAAAGAGTTACAGATGACAGTATTTGATCCAGAGTGAGTTGCAGGCGGTGACTGATCCGCGGAAATATCGAGACTGGTGGGCAGCAGTCATTAGTCATTGGATTGAAAACTAAACATCTGGACCTATTTACCTGTCTGGTTGGGTTTGAAGACATAATAAACTGCTCATCTCCAACGAAAAATGTTAAATTTAACCCAACGTTTCGAAGCCAACTCGGCTCTTTCATCAGGGGTGACTGAGGGCAGTAGCTAGCGTCTTTTAATTATGGAGGGGAGGGGGGTGAAAAGAACGACAGCTGTGTCGCACAAGACGCGGGGGAGGGTGAGGGGTTTTAGGCTGTTAGTAACGCTGGCGCACTGCAGGGAGGTGCTGAATGGCGACTTTTTTTCGTTGCGTTGAAGAGCGAAGTCCTGGGCATATACTGACGGCAGGTTTCCTTTTGTGCGGTTGATAGTGTTCGGGGTGGTTTGGAAGGAGCCGAGTCGGCTTCGAAACGTTGGGTTAAATTTAACATTTTTGGTTGGAGATGTGCAGTTTATTATTAGTCATTAGGGAGTCCTTAGGGAGCACTTAGGTAAGGAGTCATTGCACATGTTGGCACTGTTGGTCGGGTGATATAACTGCAACTGATTATTTGCGTTCTCCTTAACCGATGCAGAAGAATAAAAAGAAAACAAAAACACAAAGAGGATAGAAAGTAATGCAGAAATATGTTAGACAAGAGCACAAAGTCTATTCACTGCTGCTAACAATGCGCTTAAAAGAGACATTGAGAGGATTCAATAGCCTAGAACATCTTTATTGCGGGACAGGATTAAAACCCAATGAGAAAAGCGCCCTGTTCGCCTTGGCTTACCATTTATCCAGTTTCTTGAAAGAGAACGGCTTCGGAAGAGCGAATAGTTGATGGAGAACCAAACTGTAGGCCGGTAACTGAGAGCAAGAATTCCAACATGTTTTTGAGGGCCTAAAAACTCGTGCGGAAGCCAGTCGAATCATTATCGAATAAACTGAAGTAGTGTTGAAGAGTTTGAACAGGAGGCCAGTTTACGATAGTGAGTGGAGCACTCCATTCGTAAAAGAAATGCCTATTCCTAAGGTAGATATTGACCTCAGGCTTGTAGCATGAGATTGAATGAAATTCGGCGTCCAATAATACCGGAGTGAGCTGCGTTTGGCGGCTATCCTCAGGTTATCAATAGCAGCTCGCCATTTTTCTCTAGAGAAAAATTTATATTAGTTGTAGCCTGCTGACACTTGCCTAGGCATCATTGTCTTGGAGGTCAACGCAAACGCTTGAAGCTATACTGCGGACAACGCAGGTAGCTATGGAAAGATAAAAGCCGGGAAATACAAAAGGGAGCAGAAGCAGATATTAGTGAGTGGGAATAAACGCGACTTGGTAGTATCGGAGTAAATACGAAGAACAGGAAATCGACATGAACACATGTAATGCGAGGACTGATAACCGTTTGCCTTCAGGGTAAAGACGTGAATTACAAGAATAAAAAATATAGCAAAAACCGGAGCGTCGGAACAGGATATCTGCGGGAATATGATGATCAATAGTTCCCGCTTAACAGTGTTAAGTGGAGGCGACTAGAGCAGATTTTTGACCTCTAGTGCGCGTAAGCTGGGCTTGAGATGAAAGAAAAACAAGGAGGAAAAAATGACACTTTCGGTAACTTCGCAGAGAAAACACGATCGTGCCTGGACTATGCAATGACTCAAATGTGAAGTGTCACGGGCGCTTAAAAGCATTACTGCTACCGCTGAGTTCCCCGAATTGGGCAAAATGCCGTAAATGTGAATTTTTGTTTCGAGAAGTGTGGGCCAAGACCTGCTGATACTATCGTGCATTGTGTTTTCGGGCATCGTTCGTAGCGCTTGTTCCCTGGTGTCACACCCCTACATGTTTGCGGGCTCTTGCCAGCCCTGATTACGAAGACAAAGATGGTAGCGCGTAGCAAGTAAGCATGGCCACGTGCACCCCTTCCTTTGTATCATTGAATTAAATTGAATTTATTTTCTCGAGAACACAACTGGAAGGAATTCACGGCAAATAGCTGCTCTCGCAGCTTGACTGGGCCCGTGAAACCTTTAGATAGAAGTGGCTTCGTAATACCAGGTATTGAAATTAAGCATAAGAAAGTTACAACAAAAGAGAAAAAAATATACGCACTATAAACTACGAACAATGAATACACTGAACAAATACAACTGTCTGGTTAAAACTACAGCTTTTCGGCTCGTGTAATGCAAAATAATATGCAATCTAGATATACACATGTAATAGAGTCACAAAGATGTACTTAATGTTCACTAATACATATTTTGAACCTGTGTACATACATAAAAGCAGAATACACACATAAAATTGTATGAAATAGTAAACATTTTACAGAAATGCTCAAAATTATCTCCGTACATCGCAATGACAGCAACCGTGGTGACAGCAACCAGGTTGACCAGGGTTATGGCAGAATTGTGCACACGTCGTTGACAGAAAAAAGCGCCCAATGTAGGAGAATTATGTTCTAAGAGGACCTTGGTGTGGGCTAGTTGGTTCATACTGCTACGACACAGACTGACAAAGCGCAACGGAACTAGGACGAGTAGAAGAAGCACGAAACACAGGCCAGGCGCTACTCTCGACATGCAGGTGGTGACAGCAACTAGGTTGACCAGGGTTATGGCAGAATTGTGCATAGGTCGTTGACAGAAACAAAACAAAACATTAGGCTCTTTTTTCTGTCGACGACCTATGCACAATTCTGCCATAACCCTGGTCAACCTGGTTGCTGTCACCACCTGCAAGTCGAGAGTAGCGCCTGTCCTGTGTTTCGTGTTTTTCTACTCGTCCTAGTTCTGTTGCGCTTTGTGAGTCTGTGTCGTAGCGGTATGAATCAACTAGCCCACACCAAGGTCCTCTTAGAACATATTTGTCCTACATTGGGCTGTTTTTTCTGTCAACGACATATGCACAATTCTGCCATAACCCTGGTCAACCTGGTTGCTGTCACCACCTGCAAGTCGAGAGTAGCGCCGGTCCTGTGTTTCGTGTTTTTCTACTCGTCCTAGTTCCTTTGCGCTTTGTCAGTCTGTGTCGTAGCAGTAAGAACCAACTAGCCCACACCGAGGTCCTCTTAGAACATATTTCTCCTACATTGGGCTCTTTTTTATGTCAACAACCTATGCACAATTCTGCCATAACCCTCGTCAACCTGGTTGCTGTCACCACCTGCAAGTCGAGAGTAGCGCCTGTCCTGTGTTTCGTGTTTTTCTACTCGTCCTAGTTCCGTTGCGCTTTGTCAGTCTGTGTCGTAGCGGTATGAATCAACTAGCCCACACCAAGGTCCTCTTAGAACATATTTGTCCTACATTGGGCTGTTTTTTCTGTCAACGACCTATGCACAATTCTGTCATAACCCTGGTCAACCTGGCTGCTGTCACCACCTGCAAGTCGAGAGTAGCGCCTGTCCTGTGTTTCGTGTTTTCCTACTCGTCCTAGTTCCGTTGCGCTTTGTCAGTCTGTGTCGTAGCGGTATGAATCAACTAGCCCACACCAAGGTCCTCTTAGAACATATTTGTCCTACACTGGGCTCTTTTTTCTGTCAACGACCTATGCACAATTCGGCCATAACCCTCGTCAACCTGGTTGCTGTCACCACCTGCAAGACGAGAGTAGCGCCTGTCCTGTGTTTCCTGTTTTACTACTCGTCCTAGTTCCGTTACGCTTTGTCAGGCTGTGTCGTAGCAGTATGAATCAACTAGCCCACACCATGGTCATCTTAGAACATATTTGTCCTGCATTGGGCTCTTTTTTCTGTCAACGACCTATGCACAATTCTGCCATAACCCTCGTCAACCTGGTTGCTGTCACCACCTGCAAGTCGAGAGTAGCGCCTGTCCTGTGTTTCGTGTTTTTCTACTCGTCCTAGTTCCGTTGCTCTTTGTCAGTCTGTGTCGTAGCAGTATTAATCAACTAGCCCACACCAAGGTCCTCTTAGAACATATTTGTCCTACATTGGGCTCTTTTTTTCTGTCAACGACATATGCACAATTCTGCCACAACCATCGTCATCAACCTGGTTGCTGTCACCACCTGCAAGTCGAGAGTAGCGCCTGTCCTGTGTTTCGTGTTTTTCTACTCGTCCTAGTTCCGTTGCGCTTTGTCAGTCCGTGTCGTAGCAGTATGAATCAACTTGCCCACACCAAGGTCCTCTTAGAACTTATGTGTCCTACATTGGGCTCTTTTTTTCTGTCAACGACATATGCACAATTCTGCCATAACCCTCGTCAACCTGGTTGCTGTCACCACCTGCAAGTCGAGAGTAGCGCCTGTCCTGTGTTTCGTGTTTTTCTACTCGTCCTAGTTCCGTTACGCTTTGTCAGTCTGTGTCGTAGCAGTATGAATCAACTAGCCCACACCATGGTCCTCTTAGAACATATTTGTCCTACATTGGGCTCTTTTTTTGTCAACGACATATGCACAATTCTGCCATAACCCTCGTCAACCTGGTTGCTGTCACCACCTGCAAGTCGAGAGTAGCGCCTGTCCTGTGTTCCGTGTTTCTTCTACTCGTCCTAGTTCCGTTGCGCTTTGTCGGTCTGTGTCGTAGCAGTATGAACCAACTTGCCCACACCAAGGTCCTCTTAGAACATATTTCTCCTACATTGGGCTCTTTTTTCTGTCAACAACCCATGCACAATTCTGCCATAAGCCTGGTCAACCTGGTTGCTGTTACCACCTGCAAGTCGAGAGTAGCGCCTCTCCTGTGTTTCGTGTTTCTTCTACTCGTCCTAGTTCCGTTGCGCTTTGTCAGTCTGTGTCGTAACAATATACTCCTCTCTTTCTTGTATGAAATGCTTCCAGTAGTTTTCTTGCCCTTGTATCTTGCTTTTTCCTAAAATCTTTATCTCATGAGACCGTTGTTCACATTTTTTGCACTACTTGCATCTAGCCTGTGGCAAATGCTCTGCCGCTCAAGGGCACTGATAAGACTCAGCGCAGTGCTGAGAAAGATGGGCACCACTTATGTCTTTTAATGACCACGCAGACTCACCTGCCCTTTCATTGATGTACCGCCCTGTTTGGCCCACATAGCCCTTCCCGCATCACAGGGGTATTTGGTAAACCACCCCGGTGATAGGAATTGAACTTCCTTGCATGTCTGATGCGGCAACCACTCTTGTATTTGCTCCTAATGCGCGCGAACAGCGGCGCCAGCTTGTGTGGAGCAGAGAAAACAACCGTCACATCATGTTTGTTGGCCACTTTTTTGAATTGGTGGGCTACCTTGGGCACATAAGGAGCGACGTCCAGTTTGACAGCCGCTTTTTTTCTGTCACATGGATGCTGCAACATGATGGGTTTCATCTTCTGTAAGAGGGCTTCAGCAACCACTGTGATGAATGTGCCTAAAAATCCTTCCGAAAGTAGTCTGTCAACCTGCTTGTCATAGCTCCCTTGCACGACATCAGATGTTATTACTTTTCTAGAAAGAGATGCTTCCATTGGTTATGTGTTTTGTGTGAATGTAGGTTTATTTTATTCTGTGCCCCCCAATTGAGTTGTTTGCAGCTGTAAGAGATGCTAAAAAATTCAACGGTGCTCTTCAAATTCAGAACTTTCAAGCGTTTCAAAAGATATTTTATGAGGATACCTGAGGTTTGCCTCAGTGTGACGTTTGTTTCTTACAGCAACAAATTTTATCCCCAAATACAAGGGATCTGCATTGGATCCTCCGTAGCGCATATTATTACTAACGATTTTCTAACAACTATTGACCGCACCCTTGAACCAAGTGTAAGAGGAAGGGCGTTCTGTAAGTTTTCAGGTATGTTGATGATTTCATGGTAGTTTTATTAAACAGAATGGCAGGACTTGCAGGCACAGTCATCAGAGCGGTTGCTGAAGCCCTCTTACAGAAGATGAAAGTCATCAAGTTGTAGCAGCCATGTGACAGAAGAAAAGCGGCTGTCAAACCGGAGGTAGTGCGTTACAGTGTGCACAAGGTAGCCCACCACTTGAAAAAAATGGCCAACAAACATGGCGGGCCGCTTGATTTCTCGGCTCCACGCAAGCTTCTGCCTTCAATGGGCGTGTTGTCAACAGCGTTCTAAACGTTAACCTGC
The DNA here is from genome assembly GCA_030143305.2 of Amblyomma americanum. NCBI lineage: Eukaryota > Metazoa > Arthropoda > Arachnida > Ixodida > Ixodidae > Amblyomma > Amblyomma americanum. The sequence continues at coordinate 68,577 of JARKHS020033432.1, forward strand.
TGGCGATGTCCACCAGTTGAGAATGTTTTCATCTACACCAGAACCTGAGCCATGAGCCAGTCCTTGCTACAGCGAGCTATGAACACCTAAAATTCCCATGGAACGTTCGTTGATGCGCTTAAAGGCAATGCGAGGTTTCCATGACGCTGTTGGTCTTTAGGACTTTTCATCTTAACCTTTATTTATGCCGTTCTGGGTTCAAGCCGTCGGATCAATGTGCTTCATGCGTGGACGTTGGATCCTTAGACCATTTCATTATCTCCAGCCGGCAGTTTCCACGGCAAGAATTCGGTTTTTGCAAAGTACCCTTGCTCATTTAGAGCTGCGTTTCCTCTTCCCGTCCTATTCTCCTTCGGTGCAACCCTCAAGGGGCGTGCGATGAAACTGGCGTATGAGCTTCTCCACAGGTATGTTATCAGTACCGGGAGATCTTTGTTAACTCTTGTTTCCCTTTACTTTCGTCTCAAAATTTATTGGTGATTATTACTTTTTAATTATTTCATTTCACCTGAATTTCTTTTTTGATTGATTTTCTTTTCAATCTGAGCAAAAGTCCTAAAAATTCGCAATACTTTTTCTCAGATTCCTTAATTTTTATTTTTAGCCGCTAGAGACAATGCTGGATGAATTTTTCTTCTGTTTGGATCTACACCAAATCCTGGACTGTCGCCCACCGCGGGTATCTGCCATCACTTCAGATGCAGCAATAAAAAGAACCACGACTGTGTTAAGCGGCCCTGCTTTGGGGACCGAAAGACGTGTGCTGCGTTGTGCCTTGGTCCGCATCAATATTCAAGAGGGTAAGGTCCTGGGGCCGGGGTCAGAGCAATGAACTGCCCTTAAGGCCTACAGTGGCAGTGTTCAGCTTCCTGAGAGCGACTGGCTTGAAAAGCAGTTGTGACAGTGCCCCTCGCTTCCCTCCCTATTTCCTTTTTCAACCCCTTTATCCCTCTTCGCCAGAGAAGGCTAGCCAAGCAGAACACCGTCCTGGTTAACATTCCCTGCCTTCCATCTCCTCTTTATCTCTCTCTCTCTCGCGCGCGGCCTCCAAAGACGACGAATGTATCGCGATGCGCCTGGAAGAAGAGAGTATGTAACCGATCTGTCTACCGCCTGCCTCCAAGTATAAATGGGTTGATACCCCACGCATACCTTTGTCAGCTGAAATGGCTCTACTTGACGCGGCTGGAGAGATTGTAATGCGAATTCGAAGAAGGGGGATCTATCTCGCCCCGCTGTTGTATTATAGCGTGAGCGATCGCTTGATTGCCTTCAGACTGCCATTGATGCAGTTGCGTAGATTGATCCTCGATGCCGCTCTCTGACATCCGCAGTCATGTGGTACATTTACTGATTGAAACCCTTTAGGATCAGTGACTTTGTTATTGAGAGAGGAAGTTGAGAGGGAGGTCATATGCAGTGGTTGACATCGGTAGCGCGCTCAAAGGCCCACAGGGATCGAAGCGTGTCTTCAGCACGAGCAGAGTTCAGAGGAATAACCCAATCCCATAGGCTTCGAATATCGGGAGTAATGTGACGGGCGCGGATGAGTTGTAATCCGACGCAATCTCATAAAAGGTGATAGATGGTTTGACTTGCTCCTGTGTCGCATTCAGAACAGGCCGCTTGTAGTAAATGTGAGGCACCATGATGCGCATCATGCAGCTCCCTGTCGACAGTGTGGTTTCTCCGCTCAGCAAGAATGTCAGCAGTATAGGCCTCTCCGGAGCGCGCCCTATGGATGAGGGCTTGCGCTCCTCCGGTATGCCGTGCTTGTAGGGGCGTATGGTTGGCTGGGGCACATTAGCGAAGTCGGCGTTGGTCCGCATGGCGGACTGCAGCCGTCTGTTCAATGGAGCCTGGACCCGATGAAGCTAAAGAGATTCTCACACGCGTGGGCAGCCTTGTTGCTGTGGCTACCTGCGTGTCCTGGTAAGCTTTCTACTTGTTCTTCGAGTTGCTTCCTGTTTAGGAGTTTTTCACGGAGGCCCTTAATGCGGTGACACAGCGTGCCTGCACGGGGCGCTTTGATTAACCAGATGAGTGCTTCTCGACAGTCCGCGTAAACTGCAAGAAGGGTCAGGCAATCCTGTTTGCCCGAAGCCTGTAGAAGGTAAGGGAGCCAGATATATGGCGTGCAGCATGAGGCGGCTAAAGCTGTGCTTGTCATCAAACTCACAAAAAGCACCTCGTCGATTCATTAAGTGAAAACTGCCAGGGGCACGGTATAAACTAAGGACCCTCGTCTTCAGTTTTACACCCGATTGTGGCACCCTGGACTGAAATCTTAAAAATCCAGTTAAACCTGATTTTTCGCAAAAGTGAGCGATAAAAGCACTTGATAATCATAAGAAATCATAAAAAAGGAACCATAAAAGTACCAGATTCGGTCTCGGGAGGCCGTGCCTTGTAGAAAGTTGAGGCATCTGGTGAACTTTTTGGAAGACGCCAGTGAGATGGGAATCTTGTTGGGCGATGCCACTATGAGTCAGCTCCATCTGAACACATTTAGCATACCGTGTATCATATTACCGGTACCGGTACCAGAGTACCGGGAGCCCGCGCGCCGTCAGTTTTCGCCATCAGTGCGCCAGGTCGCTTTTAGGGTGCCAGATGGCGCCAGGTACCCGACAACTTACCTGGGAAACTTACCTGGCGTATCCGGGCCCAGGTACCAAGAGGTAGTATGCGGTTGGCGGGCTCTCATGTGCCCCAGTAACAGTAACGCACATATGGTATGCTGAAAGCGTCTCCTGACCAGTCTAATGACGGCAACGAAACCCTGCTTTAGCAGCGTACCTTTCAGGCGCTCTACACGCAAGAAGAAGCCCCCAGAAAATATTGTTTTTAAGAGAGGAGTGTCGTATCTCCGGCTAGGCACCCCGAGGCGCCAGCACACAGGGCATGAGCGGCCTAGTTCGTCTTTTACTGCCAGGTCCGCACGCATTAAATTTTCTATTGTGCCACCCCGCTAGACCTACGTGTCCGTTTACTTCGGTGGCGATGGTTATGAGAAGGAATTACCTATATCCACAATTTGGGTACCAGAGACCGTCCTAATAACAACTGCTGAAATGTATTTCGGATCTCTTCTGTACGCTGTGTGCATTTCTGTTTTTGTGGCTTCAAAGCGCTTAGATTAGGTAATCGAGGGTTTTTGCTGATGTGAAGCTACTCAGGTAAGGTGGCAAGCGAAAAATGCATGCTACTCCGCTTGGCGCGTGTCTGTTTACATGAGCACACATGACCAGAACAAGTAGGGAACGGAAAAAAAACCGGAAAGTAGGGATGGGAAATGTAGAAAGAAAGCAAGCTGAAGAATAGAGAATTAATCGCAATGTAATGAAAATAAAAGAAGGACATTGTTAGCGCTAACGGGACCTAATGCAAAAAGCATGTTGTGCTAGACTACTACAGCCAGCGGGAGGAAAAATAGCTGCAGATGCAGCCCTAAAACGCAACCAAATCAAAGTATAGCGTTCTATATAGGCATCCTATTCTTATCACAAAACTCGATCTTAATGAAGACACTTCAATACTAACCACCCTCCATTAAATTCGAGCGCTAAAGGAAGAGAAACATCAGGTTCCTCGGGTCCTAGGCAGAATGACGGCCCCCAGCAATACTCTCGATGCTTTACTATATATAATCTTCGGGACAGGGGCGAGAAAATCAAATAGGCAGCGAATTCTGTTAGAAGGAGGCAAGAGTTCTGGGTCGGCTTTGTTCTAGCTGGAAAGATCAGGAATTATACAGGACGTTGCAAGAAGGAAAGCTCAGAACGCGCAAAACCTTGGCAGGGGACGCTGCGCCGCCGGCTGGGCACAATGCAAGCAGGACGGAGTGAGCCAGCAGGAGTTTCCCGTGAAAAACGTGCTGGCCAATACGGTAATCGGCGCGGCGGCAAAAAGGGGACTGCGTATACGTAGCTCTGAGTGTACGGTTCAAAATTATTCACTGCAGAGGTCGCGCATTCCACCGATTCAATGCTATACATAGGTGCCCGGGAGCCAAGGGCACATTCTCCCCTGGTGGCGCACGTGTTGCCGTGTTCCTGCTCTTGCGCTCATTCCATCGTTGCGTTTTCTTCTGGAATCAAGTAATGTGTGCTTCTTGTATTTGTGTTTATTTTCTTGCGTTTGATGTAAAATCACTGCCAAATTGAATAAACGCTAATTTAGAATTTCGCTGACCGGAAAATGCCTGACGAGACACTTTTCACCCCACTCCTGTGCTCTAGCAACAAACAAAAATATAGGTCGGCTGAGGCACACACTGCTTCGAAGTCCTACTTTATAGAAGAACGACTATCATCAGATCCTCTTCTATTTTGTAATGTTACTCGGAAACGGCTACGAGGGGTGGAATTATGACCCCGTACGATGCTAGGGTCACCCATCTTCTTGTGCTGTGTGAGCCAGGGCATTCTCAAAGTTGAGGCGTTCATGTAAAGCTGTCGCTGATACCTTCTGCGACCCCAGGATGTTGCGAAATTTCGACGCCATTTTCGAAATGCGCCGAAATTAGAGGAAACCGCTCCTGCCGTCACGTTTGTTCCAGCATGGCAAACACATATATTTGCATGTTTAGTCTCGCGCAGAGAAGACTTTACTTAGCGGTACCTTGCACGTCCTAGAGAGACAAAAACCTACAGCTCGTGACGAAGAAAATGAGAACCACTAGGATTTAACACGCCCATATGATAAATTAACTGTAGAGATCATGCGGTTGCCAACACCACCTACTACGCTTCTCAAAATGATATTAATATTTGTAGAAGTTTAATATTGAGAGAACATTGAAATAAAGCACGACGCAATGATATCGGTGGCACCGCCGCGTTTTAGGCTCCATTACAGAAGTGCAGCTATAAATTAAAAACGTGCAGAAGCGAGTCCGGGTTGAGAAAAGAACGCTGTGTAGGTATAGCGCCTGTGAGCGCACCCAAAAAGAGAAAGCCAGAAGGTTGCGCCTCTTGATGACTTAACCATGCATTTCATGATTTAACCACTGTTCATCTGCGCTTTGGATGTACCGTCATGCCGTCGACATAAGAAAGCAGTCAGAAATGCTGAGGCAGTGGTTCTCCTTTTATTCCCGTCTGGGTGTACGACATTACGCGCATAATTCTCGCTCGATCAAGGCGACCACACGGTACTGCCTCCATGTACCTGGCATTCCTATACGGCTGCTTTACATCAGCTCTGTGCGACGTCATGGTTCATCATGCCTTTCGGGAGCCATTTATGCTGCCTTGCTATACTCTTCTATTTTTAGTGGGAGGCTGCTATAATTCCTACCAGTTCACTAAGACTAACACCATTGTGGCAGCGGGTCCTGCTGTTCTTTGTACTATGATTTGTTTATCCGCCGCTGCTCCAACTAGCAGGGCTATCTCTAGTGCTGGTTACCTCTTCATATGTATTTCCCCGTATCGAACTTGAAGGTAAGACGTTCCAAAGTAAAAGCCTGGGAGAGTTGGTAGGTGCTGTTGCGCTCGCGCTTCCTTCCTGCTGTGGAATTCGGCGAAGTGGGGCATGGGGAGGATTCCCTGAAGACCACCGCGAGGGTGGGTGAGCCCTCTGGGGGAGACGTGACTGCAGGACTGCCAGAGGGAACGACGACATTAGCGTCCCCACGTGTTCGAACAGGAATGCCGGAAGCAGCGACGATAGCGTTCAACAGGAATGCCAGCGACGACCATAAGCGTATTCGTTCCGGTCCTCGCCACGACGAAGAGCGGTATCAGTGTGGTCCCCTTCAGTCACGCTGGATTTGAACAATTGCCCGAGTGCCGCACCTTCAGCAGAGCTTCCGCGTTCCGGTCACCAGTCAAGCTCTTTTGACACCTGGTGGAGACAGCCTGCATTCTTGTGTCACGCAGCTGCCCTCCGGACGCACGTGTGCGGCCACCTGGAAGCCGCGGGGACGACAACGTGACCGGGTCCTGTTCCCTTTTCCTCGACCGACCTGCGAAAAAACATCAGGACCACCCTGCCGTGGACGGTACCATCAGTGCCATTGTGTGATTGGACATTATTCTTCGAACTGTATTCCTCAGCTAGAGATCGGGGGAATACGAAGAGTATTTAAGGAGCTGCTGGTTTGATGCCAAGGAGAGCCCCCTTCTTGAGAGGTATCAGAGACTCCCGACTCCTAAGAAGCTCTCTTTACTGAGAAGCACTCTCAGTTGCCCGTGCTTGTAAATAATGTAAATAGTCCTTGTATAAAGTTTTCCAAGTTTTCTTCCTCCGATCGTCCTCGTCTCTTCTCCGGCCCAGTCACGCTTCCTGAATCCCAACAGTGCTCATTCTAAAACAGCGTGTACAAGGCAAGGACGAAGGATACGTACAAAACGAGCGCTGACTTTCAACTGAACTTTATTGAGCAAAACGTGCACAATATATAGGAAGGAATTGGCAAGTCTAATCAGAAGCAGTCGACGTCACAAGGGTAAAGGGCCATAAAGCGATAAAAACGTAAGAGGGTGGTAAGGCTAAAACACGATAAAATCTCAAGAGAGATGGTAAAAATGAACAAAGCACATTGAATGACTACATAGAAGTTAATGTCGGAAGCTGTAATGTGCCATAAAAACGATAAAATACATCTATTACAAAGAAAATTCAGCCAGAACCTAAAAATGACTGGGAAAGACATAACATTAAATTCAATAATACTATGAAATTCAATGAATTTGGCACGCGCGATCAACTGATTTAGTAACATTGTTGTAAGAAGGCAAGTTCAATTCCTGTAAAAAGTTTTTGAAATGTTACATACGCTGTAACACACTTACAAAAAGGGAAGAGGTAATAAAAAAAACTCATATCGTCCAGCAGGTATCTTCTTTTTGCTGAAAGGAACGTCATTTCTTTGTCTTATAGAAGCACGGAAGGCGCACTGCCACAAGTGTATTTGTTAGATTTTATGTTAAAAGCTTCAGTAACTTTTCTAGTCAGTTGATCGGCGTGGCGTCCTATGACTCGGCATTGTTCACATTTTTCTATATTGATTGTTATATGTCCTTTATCACCCTAAGGGACATATACCCTAAAGGTGGTTGTCAACAAAACCTCGTCACTTTCCTCTGCCTTTCACGTTTTAGATTTTATGGTTTTTTTGGTGTTTTAGATGTATTTTATTGTTTTATGACACTTTACAGTATGTATGATAATAATTATAGATTTTTTATGGCACAAGGTATTTTACAATTCTCAAACTGGGGTCAAATACCCATTTCCCAAGCATTTCGCCCTAAAGAAGAAGAGCAACGACCAGGGGAACATTAATCATGTTACACCATGTAACATTAACGGCTATGTAGTTATCCAATGTGCGTTGTTCACTTTTAACATTTTTTTGCGAGATTTCATCGTGTTTTGGCCTTACCAATCTCTCACGTTTTTTATCGGTTTTATGTCCGTTTGCACCTTGTGGCGTCGACTGCTTCTGACGGCATCTGCCACTTCCTTCCTTTATATTGCGCACGTTTTGATCAATAAATTTTAGTTGAAAGTCAGGCACTCCTGTTGTACGTTTCCTTCGTCCTTTTCTTGTTTGCGCTGTTTCAGAGAGAATTAAGACGTTCGTTTCTGTTTTTGCAAACACTTATCGAAAACAAGAAAAATTATATATATATTCCAGCACATATACAAAAAGGGAAGAGGTAATAAAAGAGCTCATATCGTCCCGAAGGTATCTTCTTTTTGCTGAAAAGAACGTCATTTCTTTCATAGAAGCACGGACGGCGCAGTACCACAGGTGTATTTGTCATATTTTATGTTAAAGGCTTCAGTCACTTCTCTGATCGCCGTGGCGTCCTATGACTCAGCATTGTTCGCAGTTTTCTATATGGGCTGCTATATGTCCTTTATCACCCTAAAGGACGTATACCCTAAAGACGGTTGTCAGCAAAACGTTGTCACTTTCGTCTGCCATTCAGTGTTTAGATTTTATTGTTTTTTTGGCGTTATTGTTTTTATGACACTTTAAACTATGTATAATGATGATTATAGATTTTTTTTATAGCGCAAAGGAATCTACGAACAAAGAGCGCCATGGCACAAGGTATTTTACAATCCTCAAGGTGGTCAAAGACCATTTCCCAAGCATTTCGCCCTAAAGAAGCAGAGCGCCCGACCAGGGAACATCAACCATGTAACACCAAGATATAGATATGTATATATATATATATATATATATATATATATATATATATATATATATATATATATATATATATATATATATATATATATATATATATATATATAGCAGACAAGGTAAAAAAAAATGAGGGGCTCGTTTGACAAACATATACCAGTGCATATTGCAGGTAATTCTTGCGGACATTGCGCATTACAACTGGCTTGGTTTAGAGGCTGTGTAAGGTGGAAACTTGTACAACGTGTATGCTCCCTTTTCTTGTGGCCTCAGTGCAATGTTAATGGTGGATGTGTTTGTTTTTTATGCGCCAGTGGTATGTACCTGTAATCTTTATAGAACGTATAAACGAATTTAGTGTTAAGAGGAATAACAGGACGACTTCGATCGGCGTGCAAAGTAGGGCACCAAGAGCAGCCTAACGTAACTGCGATCAACCAAAGAAGTGAGTTGGTGAGTCGTCGCTTTCGTGACAAATGTTTATTCCGGATTCCACTTCTGGTTCTATCGACAATACTTCGTGTTTTACTTTTTAAGGTGTTTTTGGGCGCGCAACATTGATGCGCAGCGAAATGAAAAAATTCAGATGGCCTGTTTTTCAACGTGCAGCGCATGTACTGAACACCGTGTGATCGAAACCTTTTGGTGCAAGATGAAAGATTTATTTTCCGCATTTGCGTAAATAATGTTAGGTTTGTCGTAAAAAGACAAAGCGTAAAAAGATAACACAAAAGAAAGCGAGACAACGTGGAGACGTGGAACATTTGAACTGTTTATTCACAGATGATGCGAGTGAATATAGAACAAAAACTGGGCGTGGGCGGAGATGAGTGACAGTGCAGATACTCGAAGAATGCAAAACAAATCAGAAAGGGCAGCAACACGTGCATCACCAGATTCAGTCTAAATATGAAATTGTATTTTAATAAACGGCAATAGAGGCAGCGCCTGTACGATCACCCCCTTCTTTTGACGAAAAGCAAGAGCGCCTATTTGTTGCGAAGTTAGCGTTAAAACCGTAAAAGGGACCAAATAGGCCGTGACAATCCGCAAATTTGTTTCTAGCAGTGGAAGAACTTCTTTTTGGAGGTTGAGCATCACATTAAATGAGTTTTAAAAGATGGCTACCCGTCGAGCAATTGAAGGAAGGTCCTTTTCAAGTGGTTTCTGTGAAGCTTTAAATTTCCAGTCGCGATCGCTAATACAAAATCGAGCAGATGAGAAACGCTTTTGTAGAACCGATGGCGTGCTATGGCTGGTAGCTGAAACACCCCGAGCGTTCGGTACTGTTTAATTTAATACGATAACGACCTCAAGAAAACGATCCATGTGTCAGGCTTTGCAACTCTCGACACAAAACGCCGCAATTTATCAGTTCTCAGCTGGATTTTGCAGTTTAGAAGTTGCGAGAGTGATCTTTTGCCGCTGCTCTAAAAGTAAGAAACTCTGGCTAGTTTCGGTTTCAATTATTTCAGTGCACCTGGCGACTAGAAGTAAACTGACACTAAAACCTGAATGACTCCTGCTCACACACGTAGCGCTATAAGGCTGTGGCCGTTGCGGAATTGTCTCAGAAATCGGGATGCGACGCAATATTTTTTGTAGGGCAGTGATTCAAGAATGTCTCTGGGATAAAGTTTCTTTTTCGCCTGGATACCATTGTCATGACGACGGTAGGACTCTCTGGTTGGCTCCCCTCAGCCGCCATGGGAAAAATCGGCGCTGACGTCTGTATTTGCCGCACAGCGGTGTATGTGGAATTTTTTTACTTCTGGCTGCTCATCAATAAACGAAAAACTCCATTTAATTCTCTTGTGTCACCCGACGTGCGTGGGAGTGCGGATTTAAAGTTAGTTGGAAACTGCACTGTGAGCGACGCTGATCAAACGCGGCCTACAAATAACATAAATTTTAATTCAACTCCAGCGAATAACTCTCTGACGAAACATCAGCGCCTGGATTCTGTCATTTCTCAGGCATTCAGAACAGCAACATTACACCCCCACCCCCCTCCCCCCTTGAAACAAACTCCATTATTTTAAAATTTCTCCGGTTTGACGAAAATGCAATTACTGCGGATATGGTAACTCAAGTTCATAAAGGTTGACTATTAGGTTTTATTAGCTCACACCATGACCCTGTTTCGTCCGTGTCTCTTCTAGAAAGCCCCAAGTGCAATAATGAGTGAAAAAAACTGGACGCTAGGCATTTATGCCCAAGCCCGTCTCGGGCGCACAATCCGGCTAAACAACGCAGTACCCGGGCCTCTGGGCCGGCCCCGGGCCACGCAGTGCTCTACAGACCTCTTGTGTAGCTACTGAATAAGTCACCATTTGGAGAGCATTAAACGTTTCAACGAGACAAAGCCAATAACTTACCCATTGTGTACCACTTCCATATGACTTGTTTCGCGTGGTGAGAGTGCATATATTGATATTGCCAGGTGCTGGTGACTACCGAATTCAATATATATTAGAGACTAATGTATTTCTCAGCACGCTTATAAGCAAGCGTATTCAGGACGTAAGCACTCTTCGATGAAAATCGCAACATTTAGCAGCTCTTAATAGGTTAGACTGCTGTGGTAACTGCGTCGCGAGACTCTACTCTTCTGATTTGTTTTCTTGCCAATTATTATTAGCCCATTTGATACACGTCCTAAACCGCGCTATTTACCGTTAGCGCAAGCAGGATACCTAGAAGGTAATCAGATAGAGAGTACAAATTAAAAACCGAAATCGATGGAGCCGCGCTCACTAATCCGGTATGGGCCTAACTGGCGATATCTTGTACGTAAAAAGAAGGACGGTTGTTACTAAATGTTTAACGTTAACTCAACTGCTATAAGAAATCATTTTACTTAGGCGGTTTCTGACGGCTGTTTATGCGAGCGTTGCCTTCTTTTTTATAACGAACCCCTTGGACTCCTTCGAACCACGCCGGATTTTTACAGTATTTCTTGGTGGCGGTCCTCGTGAATGAACTTTAATGCTTTAGCCTAAATAATCGATAAAAGTGTGAGCTTGGAATTCAAGTGAAGGTCGACGTGGCTGAAGACTGGAATATGAATATAGTTCGATGATTAGATTTTATAAACCATGAAAGACTCGCAGTGCTTTCATTGAAAAAAGAAGCGAATTGTGTCACATGTGCGAAGTAAAATGCGTACCTGTATAGTTGCAGATTGGCGCACGCGAAAATCTCGTCGTGCTCTCTTAGGTCACGCAGCGCTATTGCCTTGCCGTATAAGCAAGTGCTCTCGGGGCAACCAGATGTTTGGAAATAAATATTTAGGGCAGTTAACTTCAATATTCCACTGCATCTTAAGAATACATTGCACCATGTGGCAGAGAAAAAAACAGTGTTTTTCACAAGCGCTTCTTCGTCAAAGCAATGCAAGAAAGAAGGGCACGCTCCCGTGATAAATACGCAGTGCCTGCGACTCATCCGCACTCAGCCTCAGCGACTGTGCGCGTAAAGTACGCAGTGCGAACGGTTGGAACTTGTTCCTGGATTCCTACTTCGCCCAAAAGCTACTGCCGGTTTGGATCTCGGTTCTCTCAAGAAATAACGTCAGCATATTGTCTTCAGAGCAGCATTTCTTGTGCTATTTTGTGGCTTGAGATGTGTATTGACATATTGTGGCCTTCTATCTATGCCTTGCATCTTCATGGTTGATCTTATCACGGAGTGGGAAAACAGCGGAATCGCTAATGGTGTGTCTATCGCGAAACGAAATTCACAATCAGAAATAACCTCCACAAACTGCACGCCAGTATATACTTCAGAATAATCCCGAATTCAGGAATACGCTTCAATGACTTTACTTCGTGGCTGTTTAGCTATGTGTCATATCCGGCACGCCAGAATAATCCAAGCAGCATTTTTGATTTCCATAGCTACAACTGGCTTCTGCAACATCTCCTCATCAGGATTCATTTCGAAATTTGTAAACGACATCAACGTGGCACCGTGCACACCAAACACGCTTGTTCTTTTGCAGTTGTCTAAACATGAACCGAGCCGGTTACCGACTTGGCTAAAGGATATGAAGCATCCTGTTCTACAGTGGACCATATTCGGGAAAAAACAGCTGAATGAGCTGAGGGCCCACGCGCAGCACAACCTAAAAATATGGGTTCTAACCCTGGGACTAACAGAAAAACAGAAGGTGTCGTTGTTTAAACAACTGAGCACAATAAGATTTGATCTGTCAGCGGTGAGATTTGTCTTCATGCTTGAAAAAAAGCAAAAGTTATTCTTGAAAGAATACCCAGAAGTTTCCTGTGTCCTTGTGGGCGTGAACGACACAGCCATAGAGATAGCTGAGAATGGCTATCGTCAGTGCAACAGAAGGAGAGCTTTAGCATCGGTACATGACTTTTGCAGAGAACAAACCAACAGCTCCTACCGCATCTTCAACAGTAGAAAGATGACCGTGGTGACGCATATAACCATGACTGCCGCTAACATCACTCACCCGCACACCCGAGCAAAAGAGGCAGTCGTGTTGCTCAACATGCTGCGACATTTGAACGCCTCAGTCGTTCCTTACCATTTTGTGGGATCGGGCATTGGACAAAGCCGCCTGGTCTTTACGGTTTACCGCAGAGCGGTTGACTTATCCATTTTTCCAGCTGGCCTTTCGGAAGAAATGGATGCCTTGGTGGACATCAGAGGCTTCAATGCATTTCGATCTGTGGTATTCTTTTCTCGCAAGGCTGAGAAAGTCCCTCCTCGGATTATAGACACCATTCTGTCTTCAGGCTACGCTCTGGCAGTGCTTGCAGTCTGTGGGCTTGTCGTAATCGGTGTCTACTCTTTACAAAATCTTCTCGGATCTAGCACAGACGTTGCCGGCTGCTTGCTCTTACTCGTGTCAAACCTCTTCGGCCGCGGATATCCGATTCCTGCGGCGTCTGACAGGCACGTCACACGCGTTTTAATTTTGTTTTGGGCGTTGGCGGTGCTGTCCTTGTGCTCTTACCTGCAGTCTGCGATCACCTCTGAAGTGAACGTCCCCACTGTGGACCGGAAGATCAAAAACATCGATGACCTTCTGAAGTACGCCAAGCGAAAACAGATACTACCTTGTGTGGAACTGAGTTCTGACTCTCAGAAGTTCATCATGACTTCGACCACGGACGTTACCAAGATTCTTAAGAAACTGCTGCTCTCCTGCGGTTCTGATTGCATAAACAGCCGGAGTTTCGGAAGCAGATGCCTGGCGCTTGCCCAAAGAGGAACACACGTCTATGTGCGGGTAAGCGATCCGCTCACAGCGATCATACTGAGTAGAAACCGATTCAGCCTTGCGGCGAGTGAGGACAGCCTGCGGTTCATGCCCACCGCCCCCACAATGCCGAAGGGGTCTGCCTTTGGTCCGGCCTTGAAGCGACTCGTCGTCGAGCTCATCGAGCACGGCCATACACAAAGAGAATACTCAAAGCGGGCAGCCATCTTAACGAGGATTCTGCCTGTGCATTCAGTTGATGGCGAAGACGGGGCTCTCGTCTCATTCTGGGATTTATTTCTCCTATACGCCTGCGGAATACTGTTTGCCTGCGTCGCGTTCCTTCTAGAGAGCATGCTCCCACCGGAAAGGCGATGAGCGTCCCAGCCGCGACGAAATTTGAGGTCAAGTATTCCGATGTGGAAGGAGAAAACTGCCGAGTTGGAGGCTGACAGAATTGGGCAGGTAACCACAACCTACATCCCGGCCAGTTATTAAGTGCATTGTTCGATACTTCTTTTATCTGCTGAAGTGGCTATGAAGGTGGAGAGATGTTAACAGCGTGGCGGGGTCGAATGCCGGCTACAGCCAGGGCATTTCAATTGAGGAGAAATGACAAATATGCTCACCTGCTGTGTGATGTCACTGCATGATCATGGTTTAAAATGGTGCCCCCGTTTTCCTGATGCAGGTTAGGCCTGATTAGCGTTGCATACCAATAACAGCTTACTTTGATAGTTGCAGATTATATGCTGACGCAGAAGGAGCGAAACCACATTCGTCATTGCACCTAACTTCCTTTCTCACGAAGGTACCAGCTCCTGACATTCTATTTAAAGATTGACCCACTACACTCTGGAAGGTGTGAATTTTGTTGCAATATGTAACATACACGCGCGCTTCATGAAGTAGATCATGGCTTGGTTATGCTCTGATAGGAAGGCAGATATCTTGTGAAAATAATGTCACACCTATCTTTTCTGTAACCAGCCATGTCTATTAGGCATGGCTGGATATAGCGCACTAGTTCTGATTGGTAACATAAGCCCTCCTTCTGTTTTATGCTATGCGATAGCAGGACTGAACAATGATATACAACCTCAGACGGAGTCAGCCGCATTATATTATCGTATGCATATTAGAGGCCTTTCTCAGGAGCAGAATCATCGAGCAGAATCAATAAAAAGAGGCTTGCAATGTGTCCCTTTTTGAGGTGGGTAATGCAACTGTCACTTAATGTGAAAAGGCGCTGAAGAGAATTGAAATGATGCATGGCTCTGATTAGATACGTCACAATTCCTTCTGGTGACGTCATCTACAAGTACGTTTACCCGCGCACTCGCGTAATCATAGGGCTGAGCGGGCTGCGGTATTTAAACCCGTTACTGATTCCTTTCTATTTCGTGCAGTCAGGCGTAGGGAAAAGGACGCTTGACATTTGCGGTTCACAGCTGAGCGATTGACCTTGTCCGTTTTTTTTATTAGGATTTGAGAAGAAGTGAATGCCCTAGTATGTATTCTAGTAGTCAACTACGGCTTTTTATCTGTTATATTCCTTTCTCGTAACGCGTACCACCGCAGATCAGGGATAACATTCTGTCTGCAAATGCACGCATTGGCGTTTCGCCCAGGCTGTGGCCATGACATTATCGGCGTCTTCTCCTACCAACAGGTCCCTGGTGTTCGAACAGGTTTGGTCGGGTGGTTCCTGAACCTCGTGTGCAATTTTGTTGGCCGCAGATACCTCGATCTAGCACCTTCTCAGAGGCATCTCACTGGCATTTCAACTTTGTTTTCTGGGCTCGTATCTCTGTTTTCCTGCACTCACCTCCAGTCTGCGACCACTAGAAGAGTGAAGAACCACGCTGAAGAAAAATATACAGATAACAACAAGGAGATGGTGGAAGACACAAGACGAGGATTGGTACAACTTTGTCTGGAGCTGAGTTCTATTTCCCGAACGGTTCATCAGGACTTCGAGTAAGGATGTTGGCAAGATTCCTCCTTAACTGGTGCGCACCTGCGGCGCATCTTGCGTAAAAAGCCGGAGTGCCGTAAGTGAATCCCTGGCGGTCACCCAGAGAGGCACACACGTCTACGTGAGGCTGAAATGGCTCCTGGACATTTCGCACAGAGCAGAAGAAGACAGTCATGCGGCGAGTGAGGACAGCGTGCATTTCGTGCTTACAGCATCTATGGCACCCAAGGGCCCTGCTTATGGCGCGCCCCTGAAGCGACTTGTTGTAAAGCTCTTGAAGCATGGCTGTGGGCAAAGAGATCAAAGTTTGCAGGCTTCTTATGCTCTGGTTTCGCTTTCAACAAATAGCGAACGGATCATTCCCGCCTCATTCAGGAATCACTGCCTCCTTTACACCCTGCGGAATACTTCTGGACTGTATCGGCTTTTTGAGTCTGTGTTACGACTATTAGAACACTGAGATTCTCCTTTCCTACGCAGCTTGATGGCAAGTGTTCAAACCGTGTTGAATAAAGCTGCTAAGTGCAACTCTGACAACATTACAGTTACCGCTACTTACATTTACCAAATTTATCCGCCGAAAATATTCCTCATTTGGTCTCAGCTTCACGCTTTAGTTCGTGAATATTACGTTCTCCAAATTTGCCCAGTGTCGTTGGAAGGCATCCTGGACCCATTCGCTGTACATCAAATGATGCGAAATGCAAGATGTGCACGTGTGCGGTGATATATCACTTTATGCTAATGCACCCTGTGTGGTATGTTCAAGTTTATTCTTCAGCCCTCCAAAATGCGCAAAGTGAAGCGTCGGGATGGTGAAGTTTTACCATAACTGCAATATATACTCTACGTGCACATTTTTCTCGTGGCAAACGCAGCACGGTTGAGAGAGTCGGCAATAATTCTATTTATTGCTTTGCAGTTTACCTGTCAGCTTATTACACAATATCTTATCGGCGCAATGCCGAAACGGTGACTAATGTTGCAATATTTATTGCGCATGTGTACTTACGTGTTACCATGTTATTTTTTCTGTAATATTAGGAATGTGTAGGCAAGCATTGTGGATGTCCTTTGTGCAACCAGTATTATTTTTGCAGACATGGTTGGCCAGAAAGGTGCGATTGTATTACAAGACTTCTGTCTTAGTTCTTGCAGTGTATTAAGAAGGGTAAATAAAACTTGTACACTCACAAAAAAATGAATTATTTTGTACTAGTGAACGCCTAGTCCAAGGCTTTCCAATAGAGGTGCCCATAGTGTGGACATAGCTGGGCTTGCGATCAAAGAATAAAGAAAAAATGGCCATTTCGGTAGCATCGGCAGAGATTTCACGATCGTGTCGGTACTATGCTATGACTGAAATGCGAATGGGCGCCGAACGGCAAAGCTGCTACCGCTGAATTTCCCGCATACGGAAAAATGCCGTAAAAGTTGTGAATTTTCGGCTCTGTCATGTGTTGGCCAAAACCTACTGATACTATCGCGCAGTGCGTTTCCAGCAATCGTTGGTGGCGGATGTTCCATGTGTTCAACCCTCTCCATGTTTAAGAGCTCTCGTTTCCACCTAATTAAGATGACGGCAATGGTAACGCGTAGCATATAAGCGTGACCGCTTGCACCCTTTCCACAGTAGCATTGGCTGGGCTTCTAGGCGCAGAGTGGACATGGCACATATATTTTTCCAACAACGCAGGTGCTGCTTAAGCTGTAAAATGTTCTCTACAGAGCACAGATGCCTAATGTCAGTTGTGTTTTGTGTTGTTTATCTTGATATTAAAAACTGCAGGGTTGTTGCAATTTCCGCGATGTCATGGCGCTGTAAAGCTTAACGTTTCGAGCGGTTAACAGACACATGCTAACACTGCTCCTCAGACGCCCTGCTTGTGGTGGTAGTGTGGGATCTTAGGGGTTGAATAAAAAAAAGGCGTCGAACCAGAATTGCCGTCGTTGCTTCGTCGTCTCGTGGTAGTGTAGAGAGAGAGAGAGAGAGACTCTTTAATGAAGAAACAGAGAATTTAGCCGGCGCTTCAATATCGCTGGCATGCTACTCTGTGTAGGGAGGGGAATATAGGAGATAAAGACTGAAGGAGAGCAGCGTGGAAGAGGTTGAAAAAAAACAAAAAAAACGAAGATAAAATGCAGCCATGAAATGGGTACTATGGATGCAGTGGCGAGTATTGATGTAACCTATGGAATGATGGAGTGCATAGTCCGACGAATGGGCTGACGAAGTTCACTGCAAGAAGAATGCATGAAGGTAACCTGTAAGTTAAATTAGAGCTTATCGAGATGTCCAATGTCTTTTAAATATGTAAAAAGAAAGTTCATTGCAAGTCTCTGTTGCCTGAAGGGGCCTAAAACTTTGTCCATTGTTAGGGGCACTGGGCAGAGCTTCTGCATGCAATGTTCATAGTACGCACGCTCGTTAGCATACGCAGGGCACTCAAGCAGGATATGTTCCACAGTTTCTATCGAAGCACAGTTGTCACAATGCGGACTGTTTATTTGTCCAAAACGGTATCGCAGGCCATTTGTATATGCAGCAGTCAGACGAAGTCGGTGATAAAGTGTTTCGAGTTGTCGAGGAATTCTGGGAGTCACTTGTTATAGATATTGCTGCAGGACTAAGAAAACACTGGGCTCGCAGTTGAAAAGCTTAACAATATTTGCACGTGATAAACGAAAAGTCACATTACGAACCACCGAAATGGACTAAATACGCCCGTGAACCATCTGCCACGGCCTCTGCGGAAATTCTTTTCATCGTGAAGACGAGAACACCCCCCATTAGTCTTTATTCCATCGCTCTTTCTCGAAAGCTTTTCAATTTTTCCTCCCGTATGTCATCGCAAAACTAACACTGCAGTTAGAAAGCAGCTTTGAAGGTAACTTCCCATATAACGCTCCCGAAAACTTCAAGATGGCTCTCTGCATCTTCCTTCGTACAGACATCACCCGCACCTACGAAGCTGTCATTTTCTGCTGTACTTCGAAACTGCAAACCCAAACTCTGCGCCTAAACATTCAGAAACACCCACTTAGTGTCCACAAAAATTCGGCCTAATTTTGCTGCGTTTTTCCTGGTGTTTCTCGAAATTATTTTCGTTTCCTGCGTGCGTCGCCTCGTCAACCGCACACCAGCTATTATTCGTTTACGCGGACACAACACAAGCGCAGTTGTCTTCAGCGAAAGGCATAAAGAGGAGTTTTGGAAAGACAGAGAAAGAGTACATGGTCCTGTTTTTCCTTTCTGCTTCTGTTTCTTTCTTTTAGTTATTTCTCGCGAACTCGTTGAAGTCTAACTTAGATGGAGACAATAGTGCGCTTAAATCAGAGGAAATAACGTTCGCCTCGAAAAAATAAGGTGCTTCTAGCCACAGCTTCTCCCGGACAGACCGACTTGATTATCGTATTGTTCAGCTGAGCGGATAGCCAAGTGTTTTCTTGCAACTCCATCTTAGCGTAGGAGAAATGTGGAAATGCAACAAAGCATGTGTTGATGACAACGACTAAAGTTGACAGGCGTTAGACTCAGGGGGCACCAACAAAATTTACAGAAAAGGCAGGACGGGCGCTTAGTTCAGCACTGCAGTTCTTGAAAGTGTTCGCCTCATTTTTAAAGTACAACGGTCCTATGCAAAGATAAAGACCAGACCGCACGTGAGCGATTGGAAGCCTTCCATATAAAGAAAAGGGGCAGTGATTGTATGAGCGGTGCGTAAATTCTGCTGTATAATTCGGCACGTGCACTTTCTTCTGCTACAAGATAAGATGTATGATCAGGATGCTGTGATGGCACGCCTTCTTTCGTTTACGCGCATGCGCGACGCGGCGTATGTATTCGACTTTGGTATAATGAGTTGTAAGTGCAGCGATTGTGCGTGTCTCTCGATGTCTAGTGCTTCTTGTTTTGTGTGTGTTTTGTTGCGCTGCTACTATGCTTAAGGCGTTAGTCACTCATACTAGTAGACAAATCGAGTCAATAGCTGTCGAAATGCATCAGAAATATCCTTGCAAGTAAATTTGAGTGTCCTCTTCAAACTCTGAAAGCATCATGATTTCCGAATCTCTATCTACACAGCAGAGAAAATGCGGAAGCGATACCTCTAAGCGAATCTTCTTGCCTGATGCATTCAGGCTGAAAGCGATTTTTGTCACTTCGGTTTGTCACTTCCTCATAGCAGATGCAGCATCTGATAGCCCACTCCTGCGTTACTTAAAGAATTCGCCGAGGCTATTGACACGTGCCGCTAAGCAAAGAAACATGTGCTATAACCAGGGCTCATGGAATCGTGTTTTTACAGTCACTGAAATGGTGCAGCTGCTGGCTGATATGTTCACGACGACTGCAAATTCGGGCACACCATAACTGACATAATCAGGAACATCTGTTAATAAAAAGGGCTTTATTTTGGGATAGCCGCAAGCAAGTGTTTGTTTTTCTGCATATTTTTCTTTAATACAGACTTCAGTCGCTGCAAGTGGGCATGAATTGTAGGGTTACTGGATGTGACCTAAAACAAAGAAAGAAGAAAATTTCGAAATCATATAGAACGTCGATGTATGGGCTTAGTGTGCATTCATTTAAAAACAAAATTCTTACCGAAAACGAAATTCATTGAATATGATTGTATGAAGAGAGTACTGACGTATACTTTAAGTACAAAAACCTAACGGAAAGATTCGTAATCACAGCAATTCAGCAGATGCTGAGAGCACAACTGAGACTGCAGCATTGAATGCCCTTCTTTGCAGTGTGTGACTTCCGAACTGGATAGAGCAGCACCCAAGCTTTATTAAAAGGAAAATTTAAACAGTTTAGTGAATGCCCCTGGAGTGGTGTTTAGAACTTTCATTATGCTGTTAAGTACTTCACGAAGGAACTTGAAGCGTACAGAGAACTTTTCATTTTCACACACTTCATAAAACAGTAGTTCCGGAAACATGTGCTTTAGTGCTTAACTTTGTGCTTATAACAAATGAATCTCCGGTGAAATCGTAATAAATCGGCCGACAGTTAATTAAACAAAGTTTCAAATTTCAAGGAGTGGAGGAAATAATGACTGCTCCATCGCTCTCCAACCCTAAGTTCTGTCCTAATATCACATCGGCAGATTAGGAGTTGATAGAGAAGGGTGCCATGGTCTGTTGCTTGAATTCAGTGCTCACGAAAGTTTGGAACCATCAGATGGCGTTTAATTTTATCATTTAGTGTGAAAGTTTATCGGCAGCCGGCTATTCACAAGGTCTGATTCCTTGTGTGTGTTGAAGTTTGTTAAAAAGCCTCATAAAAGCGAAGCCCACACACAGGAGGTGAGGATAAGTCAGGAGGGCTGACACACCACACCTACATTAGCTGTGCCATCGACTGATGAATGTGAGCGCGAGGTACAGGGTACGCGTTGTCTTTTCGGCACGAAAAAAAATATGCAAGCCCTGCCCTATCCTAGGGCGAATGATAGAAACAACTCCTCAAGACGGCCCATCGACTGGGGGGTTAGGCACATAATAGGTTACATTGTTGGGTGATCGTTATTATCAACGGAAAATCGCGTAGAAAACTACGATGAGAATGAGAAAAGACGAGAAAAGCTATTATATGTATTTTATCTCGTATTCGTCTTTTTTTGCGCGCTTTAATGTCGAGAATGAATTACGAACTGCCCAAACCCACACCTTATTAAGGACCGTTATTATATAGGCCAGACGGGCTGTTGCGTCAATCTGTGGCTGCGAGCGCATTTTTGGTCCCTTGGTAATCCGGCAAGCTTAGTCCTCTCATCCCATTGCACCTCAATGATTGGCAGAGGAAAAAGGACGAAAAATTAAGAATAAAAAGAAAACATAAAGTCAGCCTTCATTTCGTGATGCTAAGATTTTAGTCCGTCATCAAGATCTGTTAACGCGGGAAGTTTTAGACGCCTTCCATATCTAGAGAGGTGAGGGTGATTACGACTGCCGCCCCTCCGTTCACTTTTATTGTAAGGATTGTGCATTTTACGCTTGCCAGTGTCAGTGAAACCGTGTCCGGTTGTGGCCTTTATGCTTTACTACATTTTTCTATGGGCGAATATGACAAGGCGCTTTAATTTGTTTTTACTGTGTATTAAACTTATCGTTTGAAGTCAGCGCAATGATTGTCATCTTCTCCCTGCGTGTCGTTGTTTTTGCGCGCTAGTTTAACTTTACTATGAACCCTTACCAAGTACCCCAGTTCGCTCTCCTGCATATATGCGGTAGGCCAGAGCCACTAAAATGCGGCGGGTCAAAGAGAGGACAACCGCTCTCAGGAGTCTTACGGAAGAGTACTGCACGATAAAGTGACCAAGTTTGTGTCAACGAATTTCTCATACCACAAATTATACGTTGTATTCCTCGCAAAAAAGAAACATAAACGGCACACACTTACGCCCGGCATCATCATAAATTAATACAATGGAACAGTTTCAAAAGTGCAAAGTGGCAAAGTGAACGCTCAACCTCTATTACTGCGGTTGAGATCAACATTTACGTTTTTTTTTTCTGGGAAATAAATTCGCGAAAATCATCAGTCATTATGGGCGGCCCCCAAAACGCCCGATTCGAGAGTTTTCCATAAATCCGTCTCTTGGTTCGATTGGCTTAGTCTGGCAGCTTCAATGGCAGTGAGTGGGTTGAAAAATACGAAATTCGGGCACTCATTGTAAGCAATGCGGGGTCGCAATTCCCATTTCCAAAGCGAGCATAGAGAAACGGGTTGCCATGAAGCGGAAATGGCTTCCCCCATGTGCTGGTCAGCGCAATCGGAAAAAATCCTCCGCGTACTCTTTGCGTGCGCCCAAAATACTCCGCGACAGCCGCCGTTCCTCGTGCGTCCTGCGCTGTTTTCTCCAGGCATGTGATGTCCACCACTAAATCGCCTGTCATTACGGCCGCTCATTGAGATCGCATTCCTTTGAAGGGACGGACGAAATCCTCTGTCGTTCAGAAGGGAGGCAGCATCACTGCTGTGAATGCTTTTCCCTAGGCTTGTTCCTCGCTATTTTCGATTCCATCCCGCGTATTCGACTTCAGCTATCTGAAGTTCTAACGTCCGTAATCTGGCAACACGAGCGAGCATTTGGGTTGGGAATGTTTGGGCTCGGGCACTCTGCACCTAACAAAGGGCAAAAACCTCATTTGCGTTAACGGAACTATGGTGTTTGAAAGTTACACTTCGCAGAAAGTTTTTACTTATTTTGGCAATGTTCTGTGCAAGAAAAGAGAGAACGCCAAAAATCGATACCTCTGAAATGCCTGCGTTTCGCGATTGAAAATGTTGCTCAACGCAAACGACACTGGTTCCCGGCAGGCAACCTGTCACAAATGACATCTATTTCATGAGTTCTTGCGCCTTCTTGCACGTGCTGCATGTAACGACCTTAAATAATAATAATAATAATTAGTTTTCAGGGAAACGAAATGGCGCAGCATCTGTCTCATATATCAGCGGACACCTACCGCGCCGTAAGAGAAAGGATAAAGTAGGGCGTGAAAGAAGAAAGGAAGAAAGTGATGCCGTAGTGGAGGGCTCCGGAATAATTTCGACCACCTGGGGAATTTTAACGTGCATTGACATCGCACAGAACACGGGCGCCTTAGCGTTTTGACTCCATGAAAACGCAGCCGCCGCGGTCGCGTTCGTAC